>VZRZ01008316.1:638295-664847 GCA_013398175.1 Climacteris rufus | reverse complement strand
GCCGAACGTTCAAACCGGCCCCGCTCCCGGCGGCCCCGCCGCCCGCGCGTTTCCGTTTCCGCGGTGACCGGGGACGGCCCGGCCCGGGCGGCCTGGGGCGGGCGGGATGGAGCTCCCGGGAGCAGCCCGAGGGGGGGCTTGGGGAGTTGTTCGTCCCCAGGAATTTGCAATGGGAAAGCTCTTCGGGATCGAGCGAGAGCGTGGAAGGCGCTGCTGTTGCAGCTCGCGGAGAGATCAGGCTCTGGTCTCTTTCCTCTGGTGACCGGGGACAGGACCCAGGGGGAGGCTGGAGCTGTGCCAGGGAGGGTCAGGTTGGGTATCAGGGAAAGGTTCTTCCCCAAGAGGGTGCTGGGCACTGCCCAGGCTCCCCAGGGAATGGTCCCCGCCCCAAGGCTGCCAGAGCTCCAGGAGCATTTGGACAACGCTCCCAGGGATGCACAGGTTTTTGGTCTGTGCAGGGCCAGGGGTTGGACCCGATGATCCTTGTGGATCCAGCTCAGAATGTTCTGTGTTTCTGTAATTCTTGTCTGAAGTGATGAATGTCCCCAGAGCTGAGCAGTGCGGTCATGGCTACACGCAGAGCTCTCCCCCCAGAATTCACCTCCCTGCACTGATGGGTGCTGATCTGCTCAGTCACACCTGGGAGACGCCTCAAGAGGCCCCAGCAGAGCCTGAGGGAGCTCCGAGGGAGAACCAGGAGATGCCAAGTGCAAAGTCATGCCCCGGGTTTGGCCAATCCCCAGCACAAACATGGGCTGGGTGGAGAATGGATGGGGAGCACTCCGGGGGAAGGACTTGGGGTGTTGATGGATGAGAAGCTCAAGACGCCCTGGCCATGTGTGCTGGCCCCGGAAAATCCCCATGCCCTGCGCTGATGCCACAGTGTGGGCAGCAGGAGAGGGGGGATTCTGCCCCTCTGCCCCCTCAGGTGAGACCCCACCAGGAGGTGAACCCAGCACAGAAAGGGCGTGGAGCTGCTGGAATGAATCCAGAGGAGGCCACGGAGATGCTCCAAGGGCTGGAGTCCCTCTGCTCTGAGCCAGGCTGGGCGAGCTGAGGGGGCTCACCCAGAGAAGAGAAGGCTCCAGGGAGACCTCAGAGCCCATTCCAGGGCCTAAAGGAGCTCCAGGAGAGCTGCAGAGGGGCTTGGGACAAGGGATGGAGGGACAGGACCAAGGGGAATGGCTTCCTCCTGACAGAGAGCAGGATTAGATGGGATATGGGGAAGAAATTGTTCCCTGTGAGGGTGGCAAGACCCTGGCACAGGGTGCCCAGAGAAGCTGTGGCTGCCCCATCCCTGGAAGTGTCCAAGGCCAGGCTGGACAAGGCTTGGAGCAACCTGGGATAGTGGAAGGTGTCCCTGCCCACAGCAGGAGGTGGAATGAGATGAGCTGTAAGGTCCCTTCCAACCCAAACCATTCCATGATTCTGTGCCATAAATTTCATGATATTGGTTCAGGTCATCGTTATGCAGGGGATGGACCTGGTGCCTCATCAGTGCAGGAGAGCTGGGACATGAAAAGTGAGGGCACAGCAGCAGTAGGACACAACTCCTGGTTGTTTGTGGTGTATTATTTTATTGCTGCTAGTTGGATATTGGCTATATCTATTTTTATATCTTCATTATGACCAACATTTGAGGAAAAATATGTTTCTACTCAAACCTTAGTGAAAAATATTTGCCACTCTGAAGTTAAAGGTCAATAAATCAGAAGTAGCTTTTGAGCCTGAGCAATGTGGGGTGGATGCCAGAAACATGAGTGGATAAAATGAGACTGAAATTGCAGGAGCAGGTTTAATAATTGCAGAGCCAATTTTATCCACAGTTTCTGAGTAAAATCTGTTCAAGTATATTCTTGTAGGTAATAGAGTGATTTTAAGCTCACTTTAAAACATTAAATATGCTCCATATTGCTCATGCTTCCTGGGTTGTTCATGTCCTATCCCAAGGACAGAGAACATGAGGGGGTGTTGTGGAATAGGAGAATTTCAAAGCGCATGCCTGACACTTCTACACAAAAAAAAACCCCATGGGTTGTACTTGTTGTTTTGTAGGCATTTCAAGAAAACCATCAAATAATCCAAAAGAATTAATCTCCCAATTCTTTCAGCTATTCAGTCTTCCTGAGTGAATGAAGTGTGTATATGTATGATCCCAAATAAACCCTCTGACCTCTTTGATTCACTTATTTCTATTTCCCCAAAATGTGTCATGGGCTTTGCTCTGTGTGTAGTGTCTAAAGTGCTTTCATCTCAAACAAACAAACTCTTCTGCTCTCTAAGCTTGATTCAGATGCACATACACATCAAACAAGAAGTCCTTACATGTATGAGAGAAAATTGGCTGTTTTCTTTGATTTCTCAGCTAATCTTCAGCAGAAATGATTCCGTGTTAGGACTCATTGGGTGATAGCTCTGACAGCTACACTGGGTTGCACAGTGCCTTAAACCCACATTTGCATAGGAGCAGTGAAAAAACCAGTGATGGAGTATTTCAAGAATGGTAGAATCTCAAGAGTACATTGCACAGATAATTTATTATCTTTCAATTCCAAATTTAACATAGTTATAATTTAATATATTTTGGAAGAGGGGACACTTTTCATGTGTGTTAAAACCACAGTAGATTCTTGCAGCACAGTAAGGCTACTGTGTTTCTTCACATTGCCTTCAGATTTGAATATATCTCTGTCATGCTTATCACAAAGGACCTTGAAAAACTGAATTTGCTGGAATATGGTGAAAAAGAACATGAGGCCAATCAGAAGCAATGATTGGAACCACTACTCCAGGAGAAATTTCCTGGGGGAATAGATCCAGGTTCTGGGGCTGCTCAGCAGTGCAGAGTAGGGTGGCCAGAGAGGTTGAAGTGTACCTGCAGTGATTTGACAATTGCATAACTTCTGTCAAAAAAACCCCAGAAAGAAATATCAAAGAAATGGCTGAGGTTTCCATCCAAAGCTGCAGCCTGGACATGAGGGGCACTGGATGTGCCCTGACATTCCAGAGGAAATCACTATACCTACACTGATGTAGAACACAGACATCCCAGCCAGAATACAGAACAAATTCCCAATTTGAATTGTAAAAATATGGTCATTTAAGTAAAACACATTCAGTACTTTTTTTTTCTCACCACATTTTGCCATGTTCTCTTATCTCTTTAACTGTCTCAGCAGGTTGCCACAAGTAACATGAACACGGCTTAAGGCATTTTTTCAAACATCTCAAAAATATGGAAAAAAAAGAAGGCAGGTTTCACTGCCTCATACCAGCTTCTGGAACACTTCAAGTTGCAAGACATTATTTTTCAGACCTTCTGAGCAAATCTTTCATGTCTGGAAAGTTGTGATTCACAAACACCTCACTACTTCAAAGAGTTAACAGGTCACAGATTTTTTTTTCCTCCCTCTTCTTGCTTCAGGAGACTAGATAATAAATTCAGCATGTGAACATTGGCTCCTAAGGGTGATCCTTTCAAGTATTCCAATACTGCATATCCAGCAAGGAAGCAGAGCCAGCCGATGTGTTCTGTCATTATCCTGCTGCATGAGTAAGTAGAACTGGGAAAAATTGCTTAGAAAAATCTCAGTTTTCCTGGGGCAATTGTTTTTGTGCAAAATACAAGTCATTGCAGGGCCAAGCAGCATTTGGGTGGCAGTGAATGCTCAGTTTACTTATGCCAGCTTCACAGGGTTTGCTGTGAGACAGGAGTTAATATTAAGTTAATATTAAACTGTGTCTGGTATCTCAGCAACTGTCCTGAACATCCCGATCCCAGAGATGGATGCACACAACATTTAGACTGGATTTCCAAATTAATTGGCTCCTGCCAGCTGATCTATGTATGTGTGTGGAGGAGTTTTGGATATTTTGGCCTCTAGTCAAACATCATTTGAGAATCCCACTTAAACATATCCAGAACCAAAACACAGCACGCATTTGACTAACAAAATACCCACTTCAGTTGCCAGCATGAATTTGTCTGTCTCTGCATTAGAAAATTAAACTGTTGATGAGTACAAAGTGTTAAATACTTAATAATAGCTGCCTCAATCTCTCCTTAAAAACAGGAAGCATAAGGACAAATTTTATCAGTCATACTATTAAAATATTCATACGCAGCCTTAAAAAAAAAAGAAAAAATATAATTAGAGTGTGTTCAGAGTTGTTTAATGGCAGCTCTACCATCTCATAAGTAGTTTGAGCTTAATGTTAAATGGTCCTTTTAAAATTTCTACAGTAGCTTACTTACTGTGGAGCTTGTGCTTTTCATCAGAGAAAAGGCTTTTAAACTGCAGAGGGAACCATGTATGAGTCATGACAATTTATTGTATGTGTACAATAAATATTTCTCTATCACTTTCTAGTATGTTGAAATTATAATTACTTTTTCTGAATGGAAATACACACATAAGCACAAAACTTGCCAGACTGGATCATGCCAGTGAGCTGCCTATATCATAAATCAAATTAAAAGTACAATTTACTTCAGAGCTACTTAATGACCAGAGATCAGTACTGTTGCTCAATGGTGTACAGTTCTCTTAAAAAAAAATCTGAAGCAATTACATTGTGTAATATTGAAACAGTGGTAAAAATTAACAGTGGTTTAAAACTGTATCTGGTGAAGTTAGGATCTCAAAAACCTAAATAACCTTACTAACTTCAGCAATTTTTTTTAAGAAATATTAAAAACCCCTTCATTTGATGCTATTGATGTTTAAATCATGGTTGGATACTTGGCTTGTAAACTCATTTGGAAGTCTCAGTCTTTCTACTTACGTAAATTCTGGAAAATCCCAAGCTGATGACCCTCTGTGTACCTATAATTAAAAGCCCACTCCCTGTCACAGGGGAGTGGTAATGGAATCAGAACCCAGCAATTACTAATGATTAAGGTCTTTTGGTATAAATCAGTCTAGAATGAAAGGATTTGGTTGATGATTTGGTAATATTAAATAAGAACACACTAATGGCTGAAAATCACTTTATTGTAAAGCAACTGCTATTGAGGAAGTCATTTACAGTTGCATAAATGTTGGCAATATGGAAAGAGAAGCAGTATTGCAGGGATTTGGGAAAAGGCAGAGACAAGAGAATGGAAATTAATGGCTGAAATAATGTGTCATAGCTCGTGGAAGAGACTGGTGGGGATGGTGGGAGGGAAAAGAGCTGAGACTGCATTTGGAAAGTCCAAAGTTCACCTGGAAATTTACGCTCACAAGACCTAAGTTACATTCACAGGACCGAAGTTTTCCTCTCATATGTGCAATGTCTCAGTAAGGCAGAAATTTAGTACTGCACTATTTCTCTCACTCAGTCTTCCTCTTCACATGGTTTCATGTCTGAGGGGTCCTTCTTCACGAGACTTGAAAAAAAGCCACGTTCTGGTGGAGACAAGTGAAGAACTTGGGTTAAATTCTTGAAACATGATAGCTGAAAACAACATGTCTCCTGGACCCTGTGAGGTGATGAGTCAATCTTTGCATCATAAAAAATATCACCAGAAGAAATACACTGTTTTAATTTCTGTCTTAATAAAGCTGAGCTAGGTGCATCAGAAATCAAATGTGAGGAAGGTGTTTTCATCATGCATAGGCTGTGCTTTTCCTTCACTTACAAATGAAAATAAAACTTACAAGGAAAATTCTATGCAAGGAATATTGAGAAAACAAATGCAAAGCATTTCCTGTAGCTAACAAAGTCGGTGTTATGTTTATTTATTCTGAAAGCTTGTGTGCCTGTGAAGCAGTTCCTCCAGCATCAGTGCCTCACCACAGGTCTCAGCTGCTTTTTAGCACTTTTGCTGCAAAATGTGTTCCTGATCAGCATAAGGTGGGAATAATTCAGCAGAATAAGAGGGAATACGTCAGGTTCTCAGGGCTGAAGCAGTGTTCAGGCTCTTTATCCCTAAAGAAGGTGCTGATCCAAGAATTTGTGAAATCCCAGAATACTTTATTATGGCCTTTTCTTTGGGCTAGCCCACCTTTAAATATCATCTTCTAGAACAGGAAGTAAAGCAGAACTCTGACATCACCAAAGGAAAAATATTGATGTGCATTCTCTCCTCAGGCCATTTTCTTCTGAAATACCCAGTAACTCAAATACCCAATAATTCAAATAGCCACTCAAACAGGGCTTGACAATGAATTATGACATTGTCCCCTGCATTAATGTACCTGTAATTCCCCCACCAGAAGTTGTTTTGTGATCAACCTTGTTCATACCTTTGAAACAGGCAGGGAGGGTGAAGTTGCCATCCACACATTCCACATCTACAGTGTAGGCACAGGATTTTTCCTTATTCTTGCAGAAGAAGGATACAGTTTCACCGTGCAGAATGCCATCCTTAAGGTCGTTCTGCACTCTTTTCTTCTCACCATTGTACATCACTACAGCTTTCTTAACTGGTATTTTACATGGTGCTGTAAAAAAAATCCAGTTACAAGGAACATGTTTGAAAAGGGGGTAGATTAGATCCCATCAGAATTCTGTACATGTGACATTTGGGAATGAAAAATGTGTCCCACATGTATATAGAACTTCTGCTGGTATTGCAGTGCTGAAGAAATTCAGACCCTGAAGTATGGGGTCAAAAATTTCCAGTGACAATCCAACCTCAGTAAAATTTCTAATTATATTAAATAGGAAGAGGAGACAAAATAGTCGGACAAAATAAAGTTACATGGCTGATTATTGAAGTCAATTCAGACACATCATGTCATGGTCTTAGATTATCAGGAGCCTGCAGTTCCTGTTTTGGCTTTCTTTAGAGGCCACTCTTGCACAGAGTAGTGATAACAGTGAGAGCAGTGATCTGACAGGAAAATCCAGCTTGATTCATGGATTCTGACAGATGGTGTGTGCATACCTCTACAGGCTGGCTTTGTGGACCAGTTTCCAGACTTCTCACAGCGGGAATGCTTGGATCCCTCCATCACATAGCTGGGCTGGCAGCCGAAGCTGACGCTCTCGTTGTAGTGGTACGTTCTGCGCACTGCAAACTCGATGAACCCGTTCTCTATTCCTATTGGAGTGGGGCAGGTGACAACTGCAGGACAAAAAGCTTTGTCAATGTCACGGGTAGAAAAGACACGCTGTATTACTGAAAAATACGTAAAAACTTTCATGGTGTTTCATTTCAGTCTTTTCCAAATGAAAACGCAGCCAAAGGAAAGATAGCTTAAAAAAACCCACAACAAATAAATAAACATTACTTGTTTAAAATACATATTATTGCAATCTGTGGTTATAGTCCAAAATGACTTAAATGTGGTGTAATTTAACTAAAAGCAGGAAAGTTCTCAGGACTGAGGGTAAGCTTGACTATTTCTTAGGTGAATCTGAGCACTTATAGTCAAATGTTGGCTGCACACTGGAGGTCAGGTTCAGGTTCCCCACCGTGCACTACGTTTAGCAGGTTTTGTTTATATAACCTTTACACCTGCAGCAAATATTTTGCCAATCCCATGTTGTGTGCCAGGAGTTAGCAATCCCTTTGATCCAGGAGCCTGAATGATTGCAGAATTCAACTGCAGAATAATTGCTCTGTGTGTTTGCAATAACATTTGTAAAAAGAAATAAAACGTTAAGATTGTTCATATAGTTTTGTGTATCCAATCCCAGAGCGTATTTTTTGGTGTTGATAAAAGTACTTACCCTTGCAGACTGGAATGCTGCTCCAGTTCCCATTGGCCATGCAGGTGGCTGTCTCATTTCCAATAATGGCAAGAGGAGGGACACATTCAAACAGGATTGTGTCCAGGAAATGAGAAATGTTTCCAGGGTGTAAGCGCCGGTAAGAAAGGACTCCAAACTCAGGGAGGGAGGGAGGTGCACAAGTCACCGCTAGGAAAGCACAGCATTCATAGAAATTAAAGCTTAAAGATCAGATTGTTGTAGAATCAGAGGAGTAACACACTTTTAGCTAAATGAACCCACATGGAATGATAGCTGGCAAAACAAATAGTTCAGATTAAAAGTCTCAGGGGGCTCAGAGTATGGAATTTATGAGTGTCGCTGTATTTTTCAGACAG
Source organism: Climacteris rufus (assembly GCA_013398175.1). Taxonomy (NCBI): domain Eukaryota; kingdom Metazoa; phylum Chordata; class Aves; order Passeriformes; family Climacteridae; genus Climacteris; species Climacteris rufus. The sequence continues at coordinate 656,808 of VZRZ01008316.1, read as the reverse complement.
TATTATTGCTTTTTCAGTAAAGTGTTTTTGCAGGACAGGTTATAGCAAAACCCTGTATAAGCACAAAGGCATGACAATATCCTCTTTTTATACACAGAGAGGAGGAATTTGAGTGGATAAGCATCTTACCTCCAGCTGTAAATAGCATCCCTGATCCCGACCTTTTGTACAGACCTTTAAACTGTATTTCTCTAAAATCCACACATATAAAACCAAATATACAGGATTCTGCTTGATTTTTTTCTAACCATCTCTTGCACAGCACTATAGGAGACTTCTGAATGAGAGTTTAAGTCATTCTGAGGAATGGAAATGAATCTTTCTGGAATAGGAATAAGGATAAAGTAGTTCTTTAGTATTGAACCACATACGCTGACACTGTGGAAAGGTTCCAGTCCACTTTCCATCTGCCATGCACTGGCTCGATCTTGACCCAACGAGCTTGTAGCTGGAAACAAAAAGACCTGCTTATCAGAACAGGGAGGAGAATCAAAGATTGTCATTTCTCATGAACAGACTTAAGAGGCCAGCTCTGAAATCCTTCTCTAGCTTAGCATTTCCTGACCTCAAAGAAAGTTCAGATTCAAATATGAAAAATTGTTAATATTCAAATATTGCAAAGATCCAAGCAGAAGGCTTGATACAACAAGGTGTTTTGTTGTTTCAACTTTATATTCTATTTTGCATATTAATTTCTACAACTAACTAATACTACGGATATATGCAAATAGCAAACATGGCTCTGTGATTGCTAATGTAAATAATACGGTTTATTGGGAGGAGTTCCTAGCTAGTTATGGCAATTAGGATCAAATATTGCAAAGAACTCAGTAGTCTTAAGAACTAAAGTCACTGGAGAGCATTATTATATTTTAATGCCAGACATTCACTTCAATTTCCATATGCACACTACATACTTCTTTCCCATCCTCTGTACTTACACTATTAGCATTTACTCTGAGTTTTACAGAAATATTCATCATGTGTCTATCATTTCAATGTCACATGGCTGAAAACCAGTAAATTATAATTAGCAAAATCAAATCAAGTCCCATTGTTTCATTTGGTGTCATAGTCGAATTTATTCTTTATCTTGCTCCTGTTTTGCAGAAGAAGGAGGTAATTGAGGCTGTTGACATTTTTCAGTGAACTCTAGGATATATCTCACCTGTGATCTTCCAGGTAAGCACTGTTTAGTCATTAATTACCCAAGTGCAATTAAATAAATGCTACTATCAAATGCTTCTCTGCTTTTACGATAACAATTTTTTTAATGCATCCTCATTCTAAAAATAATGAGCAGCCTTGAGTAAAAGTGCATTTACTGCAGGGTCCAAGTTAGGATTAACCTTGTGTTTTCATTTAGTGAGCTTGGAAAGGCATAGAAACACAATTTCCAGTCTCCAGAGCCCAACAGCATAACTTTGATGGAGATTATCTACTCTCTGCTGTAGGATTTCATCTCATGATGTAATAAGAGGATTTGAAAAGCAGAGGAAAGCAGTCCAGAATAAATCTTTGCATAAAATCTCTGCTATTTTGATGGTTTCCATATTTGTAAGACTTTTCTTTGGAGTAGCAAATCTCCATAATGTTATAGCCAAGACTGAACAGAGTGTATCACCAGATAGATGCTTTTTTTATAAAACTTTTGAAGTGTAGATGAGTTTTTATGTTTTTTATGTTTTCCATGTTCTCTGTCTTGCAATATGGCAGTGGGTGATACTACAGTGTAATACTGTGATTTATTTAGCAGCATGAGGAAGGGAACACTTACCCCGGATCACATGAGAAAGTTACAGTACTCTGGTACTGCAACTCTTCAAAATCCATTTTTCCATTCTGCAGGGGTGGAGGAGGGGGACATCTCTTTGCTGTTCATTAAATATAAAAAAGAGATAATATTATTTCATGAGGCATGAAATGATACTTTCATTATAATGGGAACAAGTAGATCATAAAGGTTCATCCTGGTGTCTTTCATGTTCCTCTGCTCCTGTGTACTACATTTCACAAATCTGGCTGTTTTATGTGTCTATCAAAATACAATCACTTCAAAGCTTTTGTGATTAAATATTTTTAGCACTTGATTGTCTGAGGAACAAAACTTCTATGCAATGACGTGATAAAAATGACCACTGAGGGATGCAATGAATTCAGGGATTATCAAGCATTATGTGTTGTTAGAGGGGAAGCAGTGCTGGGCTGGGGCAGGTGAAGATTCACTGTGTCCAGGTCCGGTCTCCATCCCTGTTGCCTTACTTTTGCTGTTAAAAATAGCTAGTTCCATACTAGCTACTTCTCAAGGTTATTGTTCTGTAAACATGGCCATGTTATTGTAGAATTATCTTGTTATTGCATTCCTTTCCCATGGACACAGACCCTTGATGGACATTCCCTTTGACCACTGTAATTGAAGGAGGAAGGACTGATTTCCTCCAATGAATAGTGATTTCTAAAAGTGTATATAAGAATTAAAGAAGGTGGGTCTTGCCCCTTCCCCCTTCCTTCCTTTCCTCTGAACCTGAACACAGCTGCCTCTGGCTCTTTCTTTCTGCTTCTCCAGCATTCCAGCCATGATACATCCCCACCCAGGAGCAGAGCCCATGGATGGGAAGATCCTTCCCTGTTACCGCTCCTCCCCACACCCTCTAACAAGTCAGGGAAGAACAGCTGGAGGTAGATCTGTTGAAATCCATCCAATTCCTCACGTGGGCTATGCAACACCCTTTGCAGAGGCCGGCAGAGCCCAGATGCAGCCGTGGGGTGGCCGTGGGTACTCACGGAGGCAGAGCAGGGTGTTGAATGGCCACTTGCCCGTCGGGAGGCAGGTGTATTTCCTCTGCCCGTTGTTGGGCATGAACCCCGGCCGACACGTGTATTCTACTTGCTCACCCACCTCGTACACCTGCTTGTCTACGTTAATTGTGGCAAACAGCACTTCTGGTGGCCTGGGACAGACTGCAGGAAAGGAGACATTTTACAAGAAATTGGGTAGAAAATTAAAGTTGTTTTTATTTCGCCACTGGAAGAAGAGGATTCTGTATAATTATGAGTTATAGTCTCTCCCTGCCCTGAGCCAAACAGTCCTTTTGTAAATGCTTTACTGAAGCAGCTGATGGCTGCCTTAAGTGTGAGCCAGAAAAATGTGTCAATGGCCTCACTTAGATTTTGTGTCACTTTGTAAACTAAAATTTACTTTTCCTTCAAAGTAGATTTATGAAGGTGGTGCACAAAGTGAGTCAATTACAGTAAATTACCTTGGACACAACTGGGTGAGAGGGACTTAGAAGCAAACGAATGCATTTAATTTTAAATGTAAATTAGTTTGGTGGGGTCAGCCTGAAATCAGGTATTTTTTCTTGTAATTAAATTTCTTTTTTTTTTTCCTCTGCTTTCTCCAATTTTTCTGTTCACTGGGGTAAACCCTCTGTTACATTAGACAGCTCTGATTCCAAAACAGCTTTAACATGTTGACAGCAAGAACAACTCATCAGCCAGAGGGTGAGAACAGGAGGGAACAGCGAGGGAGGAACGGAGGGTGCAGCCTGCACTCCTGCTGAGGACATGGAGAGAGGCTCCTGCTGGTGTTGTGGGGAGAGCACAGAGGGACACAGAGCTCATGCTGGAGAAATAAATGGCAAACAGAGAGAGAGGGAATGTGAAACATTGCCCTTGGCATGGGGGAAAGGAGGAGAAAAGGAGGAGAAAAGCAGGGCAAGTGCTGTGTGGGCACAGAGGGGAGAGCAAGGTGAGCAGGGAGCTGGGCAGAGGATGGAGCAGGATAACTCCTGGCACACAGAGTTCCCCCCCGGCATGCAAGCAACTTGGGCCCCACAACGTGTCAGTATTTCTTCTGCTTTCCTGCATTTTATACTCTTGTATACAGCAACTCACCCCCCTGTAGGAAGAGACAGAGGAAAGAACGGAAAGGGAAAAGAGCAGAAACAGCTTTCAGAGAAACCCCCTGTTCAAAACACTTGACCAGGATTATCTAGAGGCTTTAAAACCCCATTGTTTTCTCCCTCATTCCCCCTTGGAAGGCACTCACCTTTTGATGCCAGAGCACAGTGGCTCAGAGCCACGAGGCAGCCGAGCAGTGCCAGGGGCTGCATCCCTGCCAGTCCCCGACTGCCCGAGTGACCCCCGGGCCAGCGCTGCTTCCCTTAAAAACCGAGGCACCCACAAAAGGGTGGTTACATATTAACTCTTTGTATTTATTCCCATCCCAGTAAACAGAAGATAAAAGCCTCCTTGTGTCTCTGGTAATAAAGGCTGAAACAACCATCACATGTTGCATTGGTGCATAATGCAGGAATTCAAATGGCAATTTCTGCTCCAAACAGGCTCCTCTCCCCTTGTTTCTGTGGAGCAGCTTCTGTTGAGGCCGCTGGTGTTGGGAGAAACAGTATTCTCAGCATCTTTAGAGGATCAGGATATCTGGAATGCAAAATTGGGTTGAATAATAGAACTGTCACTACAAGGCCGGTGTTTATCACTCGAGCACGTACATTTCTATGTACCAAAGGCTCCTAATAGTTATAGAAAAAATAATTCTGAGGCAAAATGATCCGTTTTGGAGTGACATTATTATTGTCACATGCCTCCAGTGATGTACAAACTTCATGCCAGTTTCCATGGATGATGATCTGGCCTGAAACTTCAGGCTCCAGGGCCCTGTGTGATTTGATTCCTGTCGTCTTCCAATTACCAGATAACCAAAAGCAGCAGAGACAGTGCTCAGTGCCAGTGATGTAGGAAGGTTGAAAGGATAGTTCCAGCCTGTGCTTATTTGTGACAGGGGGGTCATGAATGATATTTTTGGGTGCCATAAAGTGTTGTTTTGGTGCTGCAAGTTTGGGTCATCAAGTCAGAACTCGGCTGGTATCAGCCAAGGTTCTGATCACTGCAGTTCTCCTAAATTAGCAGATTTTAACTGCAGGAGCATCTGAAGTGCAACCAAAATAACATTTGTGTAATGATTGTTCCACAGTTTGGTGTTTCTAATCTAAGTATCCTCCTCCCCTGCTGACTCACAGCCTGTGAGGGGGAGTGAGGGACATTTGAAGCTCTGAGAGAAGCTAGGTTATGTCAAGCTCTTGCTGCTGGGATCGCCAATAGTTTGTTTATTTTTGTTTTATGAAATTTCTCTGTTTGTATTTAAAACACAAATTTTAGCCACAACATTAAACAATTGGGAACATGCTATTCTTCTCAGAAAGAAAACGCCGTGAACGTTCTGCTCAGAATATTTACCAAACACACAGTGCCGAAGGGCAAAGTATCACTGCAAAACCAACAGAAAAGAATCGACTTCATTTTTCTGTATTTACATCTGGTTATTTTTCCATTTGTCACAGCCTGCTTTTTCCTCTTCTCTGCCACAAGTGGCTTTTTCCTTCAAGGCACGCTGCTTTAATGAACTTTATTGCCTCTGGCCTCAATCCTTCCTTAGATCTGGCCGATGTTTGGATTAGATCCCTTTCTGTGTTTCAAATCTGGGCAGGGATGGGCACAATTTGGGGCATTTCGGCGCTGCCCGCAGTTCCTCTCGCGCGCAGCAGGGAGCGCAAGGCGCTCTGCCAAACCCAGAAAATCCCAACGCTTTCTGCACTAAAAAACGGCGGAAAGAGTTAAATTACCTGCACATTCGTTTTTCCCATGGATTTTATGTGTGAAAAACTTCACTGCTCTTAAAGTTGGGACTTAAAACCACATGTGAAGCAGAAGAGGAATGAATATTTGTGTGTTTCACATAACTGCATAGTAACTGCCAATGTTGTGAAGTTGAAAACCAATTTCTCCGCAATAAGAAACATCCGAGTGTGCGTTACAAATAACTGCCTATGTGCCAATAACTGGAGAAGTCCAGAGGAGGCCACTAAGTTAATCACAGGACTGGAAAGCCTCTGCTCTGGAGACAGGCTGGGAGAGCTGGGAGTGTTCGGGCTGAAGAAGAGAAAGCTCCAGGGAGACCTTGGAGCCAGGGCCTGAAGGGGCTCCAAGAGAGCTGGAGAGGACTTTATATAAAGGTCTGGAGTGACAGGGCACGGGGAGAAGGCCTTAAGTTGAAGGAGAGCAGGGTCAGATGGGATATTGGGAAGGAATTGTTCCCTGGGAGGGTGGGGAGGCCCTGGCACAGGTGCCCAGAGAAGCTGTGGCTGCTCCATCCCTGAAGTGTCCAAGGCCAGGCTGGATGGGGTTTGGAGCAACCTGGGATAGTGGAAGGTGTCCCTGCCCATGGGATTGAATGAGCTTTCAGGTCCCTTCCAACCCAAACTATTCCACGATTCTGTGATTTTATGAAGATGTGACTATTATTGTATGGATTCACCTTGGCACCATATGAGCTAACTGACCTAGTTCTTGCTGTGTTTGTGATTGTGTGCAATTATATATATCATCTGATTTTCCATCAAATCCAGCCCACTCCTTTCACATGTGAGCTATTTAATATTGCAGCTCCTACAAACCAAATAATGAAGTAGAATTTTGTTTCATCAGAGACCACATAAATACAGAGCAGAGTTATGGTCTCTACCCCAAATACTGTTACATTCTAAAGAAAGAAATGGCAGCTGCAAGCAGAGAAAGCAGTGCAGGAACACTCTGAGATGATATGAGCCAGAATGATGTGAGCCATATCAGTATCCCAGCAGTCTAATTGTTACCTGGGTTTGGGCTCACACAGCCTAAAGGGAGCATATGCAGGAGAACAGGAACAAGCTGCCTTTGCAGATGCTGTGCTGCCCAGGCTAAAATATGAAGGGCAGCAAAGCAGAGATCAAGAGTGAATGTTTGGAAAGGCAGCAATTAAATGATGGAGACTGGCATTGCTGGCTGATCAGAGGGGTTTCTGCAAGGAATAGGAGAGAGGAAGAGGATAAGCCAACAAAGGCCTTAAAAGTGAAGGTAGAAATGAAAAAGAAGGAGAAAGAAATAGAGAAAAGTAAAAGAAAACTGATTATGAAAAGCAATCTGTGCAGCAGCATTCTTCATTGACACCATGATCAACTGGAGCTGTCAGGACAATAGGAAAAGACATTACAATAATCGGGACACGAGATAAGAAGGTGAGCAAAGCCTTCCAGACAGGAATTAGCCTCTCCTGGAGTTATTATGCAGAAAGTTTGCAAGAGCTAGGCAGACTGAAAGTCAGTGAGATAACAGTTCCCAGCTGATGAGCCAGACCTTCTGTCCTTCCTCTGACCTGTTTTTCTGCTTCTCTAGTTGATGATGTAATTTTCCTGAGTTTATAGGGTATGTCACTCTGGTCCTGCCACAGACTTCTTGGGGCTCTGTCCTGCCAGACAGTGAGTGTTGGGTCTGCACTGTGCTCTGTTCTCAAGATTTTATGATTTTTCTTCAACCAGAAAATGCACAACACAGCCAGGTCTAGATGCAGAAGTTTCTCAAATCAACAGGAATATGTTAACTGGGGACACTGAGGTAGAATATTAAGGAGAGGCCTGAATGCAGCCTGTATACCAGCCCTGCTTGCTGCAGATTTCTCTCTGGCTTGAAAGCTGGCCTTGGGGCTGCAATGGGACCAGCAATCTCATCCTTTTCCTGCAAGGATCACATATTCAGATTCCAGTTTCCTTCCCACTGTTTCTTTTATTTCACCTGTTGGTCACTGGGTTGTCACCCATCCCTCCCTCTGCTGTGTGTGGTGATGGTCAGAGGGATGATGCAGCTCTTTGGTTACTCTGTGGGAGCATCTCTGTGTGAAATCACAGATCCAGTCATTGCCCTTTCTGCTGCCAAATTAGACAATTCTGACTTTCTATACAGCAGTTGCATTTAATACTTAACGTATAAAATGTTCAGCCAGGCAGAAACCAGAGTTCATTTGTACTGCATTATTTTGCAGTGAAATGTACATACATACATATATATATATATATTTATATGTTGCCTGCTCTAGTGGACGGTGTCCCTGCCCATGTCAAGGGGTTGGAACTAGATTATCTTTAAGGTCCCTTCCAACCCAAGCCATTCAATGATTCTCTGTTGTTGGAGGTAAACATGCAGTAACAGATACTGACCTGACGGAATGTCTCGGTCGCAGAAAAAGTAAACAGTGACTATATAATTCTTAAAAATATTATTTCCACTCAGTAATGTATTTTAGGGGTAAATTGCAGTCCCCGTTACCACTGCAGTTTCTGAATTTTTTTCTGAAATTAGTAAAATAATTTTCACTTTAGTCCTGGACCTTAAATGACTTTCAGCACCCACTGCAGAGTATTAAAATCCCCATTGCTGTGTGAATCTGAGATGTCAGAGGGCTGGCACCAATGAGGTGACAGCAGGGCTATATTCTCCTGCAGAGGCATGAAGGTGTTCCAGTTTTCACATACATTAAACTCACAGTGTACAAAACCAGAGAGCATTTTACAGCTACTTCCTCCTCTCCGCCTTCTCGTTTCCTGCACAGAAAACCCAGAGAATCTCTCTCACAGTTCTGCTGTGACCCAAATATTGTGAAACAGTCTGTTCCGCTGATAAATTTATCTAAGGGCTGTCTAAAAAAATCCTACGTTAAATTTCTTCATCAGGAATGTCGAATTATGAAGCCTCAGGGGCAAATTATTCTCTGTGAGAGTTTGAATCTGCAGTGAACAGATCTGCAAGGGACAACTTTTGAGATGTCAGTGTAAAAGCACAGCATGGAGGCACAGACCTTCTCTCTTTTTCTTGGCTGGTCCCACCTTTTTCCTTTCCCTCAGTACATTCAAGAAGAAGCCAGATGGGCATTGTAACAGAGAGAAAGCCTCAGAGTCTGGGTGCTCTCCATGCTCAAGCCAAAATGCTTCTCTTCTCCCAACAAGCTCAGAACAAAGCTTTAAAGATTCTCTTCATCATTATTCTTCCACTTTCTATTAAGCCAAACACCACAGATTTCCGTGACAGCAGCATCTGACCTATTTTTTTTTAATTATTAATTTATATCTGTGTGTGTATTGCCTGCGGTTGTCATCTTGTTTACAAGCTGCAGAGAGGTCAGCCGTGGTCAGGATGTGATGCAGGTTCTCCAAGGGGAGCTGGCTGCTGCAGGGATGCACTTTACAGTCTGAGTCCATCAAACTGAGCACATTTTGCCACTCTGTGATCCCAGCAGAGCCATCCTTGCCAGGCTTCACCCCGGGCTGACCCTGGCCCCGCCGCTGGAGGATTTCTCTGCCATCACCCGGCCTCCCTGGGCACATTGCCACGGCTCTCTCAGAGAGCCCAGCTACCCCCAGATTTATTTACTGCCACTCCCTGGTTTTCCCAAATCATGGATAAGAGGATCAGCAGCAGAGAAGCTGCTTGGGATATTCATCCACATGAAAAACTCCACTGGAACGACGTGTGTCTGGAATGGGTGCCCTGGCAGAGACGTTTATCACCCAATAAATCGACAGCCCCAATCCAGAGAGATCCTGGGATCTGTATTAACCCACAGATATCATCTGTTCAATTCCCTCTGGGCACAAGTCCAGAGTGTTCCAGATGATTAAATCTACCTTCTTTGTGACTCAGTTCCTGTATAGTGTAATCAAAAAGTGGGTACTGATCTCCCTTATGGTCTAAACCAAAACCTTCCCAAGCCGGTCTAAGTCTCATCATTTATTTAATTTGAGGCTTTTTTAAAATGGGATTTTATCAATGTTTTAGTATGTGTTTTGGATCAGTTTATATTCAATTAACAAAATTACAAGACTAGAATTTTTTTCCCTAGATCTTTATTAATCTACATAAATAGTTGATTTTTTCCTTATGTATTTTTAAAATATATAATATATAACATCATATATAACACATACTATATTATAATATTATCTATATATTATATTTCCTTATAATTTTTAATGTATTTCTATATCTGCTTGTATTCTTAGCAAGTTACTCTGAAAAGGGGGATTCTTCACTGTCAATGGACAGATCTAAAAATAGAGTCTCAGAACTGAAAATTCCACAAAATGTTGGATCTGGGGTAAGACCACTGACTTTTACAAGCTGATATTGAAGAGTGTTCTTGAATATTTAAACACAAGTGGATGAATTTAGAGTTAATGCAGCAGGTTTGACTCGAGCTAGGAATTTTTCTAGAAATGTTGTGCTGTTGTTGAAGCTTCTCCATCCACCTCTGTGGGTTGGGCTGTGTCTGCTGCTCGTGGCATTGCATTATTCTGTGTCTGGATCCTGTTAAAAGGCTTGTACTGGACCACAAGGATGGTACTTTTGTGGTAGGGACCATTAGAGAGTAGGAAGATATCAATAAACTAATTTCCCTTTGTGACATCCTCTAATCTCCAGCAATAAATCCGGGGTGAAACTTTCCTAAGAGGAAGCAGATTTTGAAGGGGCTGGTATCAATAACTGGAATCAGATTTTCTGAAGGGCTCAAATCTTATTTAGAGAACTAAATGAAGGCCATGCTTTTAAAAGTGCTCACTTTATTAAAGTAAATTTTTGGTGTATTGGTTTCTTGGTAAGATATAGCTCTGTCTCATGGTTTCCAGAAGGCTTTGACAGTCTGGAAATCTTTGACTCAGTTGCTTTGACAATCTCCACATGTGTGTGTATCTCTAAAAATTCTGATTCTAGTGTTGCAATCTGCACCATCAGCTAGCCAGGCTTTTCTCGGAGTTTTGCATCTATTTTGTAATTTTCTGTAAAAATAACAAAATAAATATCAGAGGTCATTTTTCCTTTATTCATTGCACATGGAGATTTTTTTTTTATTGCCCAGGAAGACAGAATGATGCTGCCAGCATTTTGGCAACAGGAATGAAATAAAATTGCAATCGTTCCAGCATTGCCAGAACTGATACCAGTGACATTCTCATAAATTCAAGTTTTGAAAGGAGAAGATGTCCAGATGTTTTGGAAAGAACAGATCATGAGCACTTCACAGAGAGCAAAATATTTGTGATGTAAGTTGCAAATGCACAGGAAGCACAAGCATGCCCGCTGCACATTTTGTTTCTATTTTTAATTATTATTTCTAGGGAAAAAAAAAATCTCATTTTTCTCCCTCATGTTATCTAATTATGTGGTCATTAACGAGAAAGATATTTTTATTCCATGGTCATCAGTCTATATTCAAGTTGAATAAGATTATTCCACTGTACAAGTTGGTTTAACCACTGTTTCAAATCTTTTTAAATTGAGCTGCCCAGTCTTGTGTCACAGACACAACACATCTGGAATAAAATCCACTGGCACTTGCCTGTGGAATGCCCTGGGTTGTTTTTCTTAGCAGCATTGCTTGATTTCTAAAATTACATTTTCTGGAAAAAAAATTAAATGGAATTCACATTAAATCTGTGAATAATCTCTAAATAATCAAAAATTTCATTTACATCCAAATAGGAATTCTGGGCTGTTGAGGTCACAATACCTTGTGAACCCGAATGGCAGCATGGGACTGAGTTAGGGCGACCTAAGGAGATGTTCCCTTGTTATGATATGTATTAGTCTGCTAATCTTTTCAGTCTTTAATCCACAATACTGTATTAAAAGACCAAAAATAGTCTCCACTGTCATTAAAGGACAATTTCAGCTTTTTCTTTTTTTTTCTTTTTTTTTTTTTTAATGAAAATTCTAGTGGGGAGTTGAATGACTGTTCAGTGCTGACGAACAGAATCCTTCTTCATCTTCCTTCTCTGTGGCAGAGAGGTTTTCCACACTTCATTTTTCAGTTAACCATCGCTCTGGGGTTTTGAAATGTTATTTTGAAATTAATGTTAGCTTGTTTTGTGTGTCAGTGTTTTCAGTTCTCAGTTCTTCTAAATTAAACAAATATTTTAAAGCCGTGTTTGTCCAGCCAAACTCTTGTCATTTCAATTATTAGTGTTTCCAGGAGTGTAAACACTTGTGCAGAGCCCAGACGGACGTGGTATAATTGGAAATCTTACCATTGGAAAGGGCATTCTGCTTTCCCTACATCAACGTGTCATAATATAATGGTGGCACAGGAAAAGAAGTGAATATCCTGGATATTCCAGCTGATACTGTTTTGTTTTTCTCTCACATTTATTCTCTAGAATAAACAAAACGCAACATGAAAGTTACTGTTTCTTGTGTCTGTGATGAATGCTATTCAGCTGTCAGAAATAATAAGTTGAAGTATGATATACATAATAGCTATTTACAATTCATCTTCACGAGGCGAAATTCTGCTCTTGCAAAATAATCATCCCTTTCAATTGAAGATTTGTGGGAATATGATAAACAAAATAGCCCACACCTCTCTGTTCACAGTGAATTACCAGCAAATTCACTTTGACTTTAATGCCAGTGAGGACAAAGCACAGCCTCGAGCTGTCCATGAGAAGGTTCAGGTTGGACATCAGAAAGAATTTCCTCATGGAAAGGGAGGTCAGGCATCGGAAGGGGCTGCCCAGGGAGGTTTGGTGTCCAAGGAATGGCTGAATGTGGTGCTCAGTGCTCTGGGCTGGTGACAAGGTGGCCTCGATGGCCTGGGAGATCTTTTCCAGCCTCAGTGCTTCTGGGATTCTCTGCTCCTGCGTTAACCACCGTAAAGGAACCGTGTTGTCCTGCTCTACCAGGAGCTCTCTGCTGCTTCACTGATTTTCTGAAGCTGAAGTTTTCCAGCAATTGAGCAGTACAAAGTCATTTACTCTTTGTAGCAGTTTAATATCAGAAAAGCACTTTGGAGATTCCAACAGAGTGTCAGGAAAAGGTTTCAGGACAGTGACATATTCTCCTTGTCAAGGCCTCACCAATGGATACACCTACAGAGGGCCTTGACCTGCAAATTTAAACTCTACACGTACAGCTTTACACTCCAGTGCAAAACCTCTGGAAAGAAACAGCTTTTTGAGGGTAACTTTTCGTCATCTGGCAGTGATACAGTGAATGCTTGTTCTTTAATTAAGGAAGAGAAGGAAAGCTGTAGAGGTGATGATGGGGGTGGTGTTCAGACCATCGAACCCATCCAGTGCTTTGTCTCTTAACAGTGCCCACAGGCGCTCACCCGAGGAGAAGTGAGAGAAGCAAGCATGACACTTCCTGCTAAGAACCTCTCACTTTCTGAGCATTTTCCATTTAGGGAATTTTCTGAGCCAGCTGTGGTCCGTGTTTGGCCTGGGACATCCAATGTCTGTCTGTCCCAGGCCACCCAATGCCCCAAGCCAGCTCACAGCCTGTGCCAGCGCTGCTCCTTGGCGTTTGTTTTGGGCAAGGAATTCCAGGGCTCAGCTGGCCCTGGCAAAACCCACCTACTTTGTTCCTCACCAACCTGTGCCCCGTGTTTCTCCAAATAAATCACAGAGGCTCCCTTGTTTAGCTGGTACAAGAGCAGTTTGTTTTTTCCACATGGTTTGAGTGCTTTGTTTGTGTTTCAAAGTCTCGGTCTTTCTGCCTTTTTTGTGTGTACAGTTGAAGACTGAAAGTTTGCCTACACAAGAGAATTGTTCTGATGCACTCAAAAGAATGTGAATTACTTCTTGGAAGAGATATTCAGAATTTTCCAGAGTGATTGCTGGTGGGAAGGACGAAATCAGCATAACAACAATGCCAGCAAATACTCCAGCTGAGACAGAAATTTTTGTTTGTACAATCTGGAAAGCAACAAAATCCAGGAAACATCCCAAAGGACCCCCATCACTTTTCAGTGTGTAACAGCATCGAGCTCTGATTCAGCTCTATAACTAGGAGATATTTTCCCATGCTCCTCATACTCCTGAGATATGAAAAAAGAAAGCAATGGGTTGTCACTCAGTATTCTGATGAGAACACTGATATAAAAAAACTATTTTACACTCAGTGTTCTGTATATGATCAGCCATTTATTTTCAGTTCTATGGAGAGCTGCTGTGGGATAATGCACAAGCTATCTGCATGAGGAATGGGTTTTGCACAACTTTCAAGGAAACTCAAGCTGAAATAATGGCATCATTTACATGTCACAGTGGGAAGGAGGATTTTCCTGATTGGGACGTATCAATGGACTGCAATTTTATCCCTAGGAAATAATTAATTATTATGATATGCCATTTTTCTTTTCCACAGAATTTTTTCAGAAATACTTTTTCTGTGACATTTCATCTCTCACAGGACTTTTTTTTTTCTGTAGTTAGTGTTCTTTTTGACTGTGTTTTTACACATGCACTCCAACTTTCCCGTTAGTGCTGGCATGTGTAAACAAGCTGTCCATCACATGGAATAATTTAATAATGAAACCTGTCTCATGACCCAGTGCTTCCCAACCTGCACTCTGAGGAAGTTTGAGGGGAACAGGGCAGAGAAGTGAATCAGTGTGACTACAGAGACACAGGTAGTGTTGTGCAGACTGCAAACACAGATGCTGAAAGACAGAGAAACTTCCAGAAACTAATGCTGATAGAAAGGGACGAAATATTTCTATCTCCTCTGCACTGGGATGACAGACAAATGTGTTTCTGATACACAGAAATGTATCTATTTCTGTTACCACATTCTATCTCCTTCTATTTTTTGGAAACATTTAGGGTAGATTGTTGCCAAAGGTGGGGGATAAGAACAATAAACAGGTTTTTTCTTTTGAATGAATTTGTAGTAGGATCTGGAAAAAAACACATAACCTATAATTAATAGCTACTGGTCAAAACATGACAAACTTACGAATGGGAGCTTCAACATGAAACTTGATGGGTCATTTCAGACAAAGAGACAAACAGAGTTTATATTGCTTGGAAGAAAGAAATTAGGAAAACCTGGCTTCTTAAGTTACACTGTGAAATCCATGAATTAGTGGGAACTGGTAACTGGTTTTGACCTAATTATGGGAAATAATTATCCCACAATAGTTGCTGGTAGAGATGTCTCATTAGCTGACTCTCTAGAAATTCCTTGGGAAGATGAGATTGGGTGAAGCAAATAATTTTTAGACAGCAGTGTTGCAATGATCAAATCATCCTTCCTAAAAGGACTTTGGAAAATAGGCAGTTGTTCCAATAACCCCCTAAAAAAGGAAATTATTGTGATTTGCTTTGAAATGTGAGGAGAAATTAACTTGTGAACTTCCTTATAGGCCTCCAGCAGGAAGTTATTCCTGTTTGTTGAGTATTTCTCAGAAGCAGGAAATAATAAAATAGTCACAACTGCCAAAACAGTTGATGAAGGTGTTCTCCTTGGCTCTCTTTGAGTTGATCTCATACAGAACAGAGCCTCCATCCACTTTTCCTTTAGGAAAGAGACCTTTTTTATTGCTTTTTAATTAAAAATTATGCAGGCAGTAGTTTTCTGTTCCAGCAGATGAGTAAAAGCAAAAGCATTTCAAGAGAAACCTCTTTATAAATGTACCCAGATGCACTTACAGACCTTGGGTGGTATTGATGAAAATATAGAAAGACTTGAGAAGTTGTGCTTGTTACAGCAATAATCGATTTCTTTAGAGAAAAAAACCTCATAAATCATCCAATGAGGACTTTTATTAGGGACACTCTCTAGGATATTATCCAAATAGTCATACAGAAGTAGATTTGCAATGAGAAGACCCCGTAAATGGCACTTTGGAGTCAGGAGTTCCAAAGCTGCTGGCCAGGAGATTGGAAAAGCTGGTGCTCTGACTTAATACCCATGAATATGCCTGAAGAGAAACAGCGAAAATGCTGACTCCTCTTGCAGATGGCCTGGAGCAGAAACAAACTGCAAACACTCCCCTCAGCAGAGGAGCAAGGCTGGGGGAATGTGGGCACGCAGGAAGAGGTGGCAGACGTCTGTCCTCCAGTTATTTGCAGAGGAGGGATGAGTTCCTGCATCACCCACAGGACCTGAGTGCAGGGTAGGAAAAAGGAGTGTCCAGGCAATGAAAAACCTCCCAGCAAGAGGAGCTGGTGTTACAACAGCACATCCCAAAGGTGCCTGGGACTGGAACTGTCCCCTTGTGGTCCTCCTGTGAGAGTGTCCTGGTCGTAGTGACAGAGCCTGATACTGAAGGTAAATATAATAAAAGCATTGTGTAAGTGCTGTGTATCCAAATTGCAGCAGTAAGAGGAGCTGTATGTTAAATGCAGTAAGGGAAGGTTGTATCAGAAGGATTTACTTGGTTGTCTGGGGATTGCTTTGCACATATAATAGAGTTTTTCTTTCTAATGTTTTTAGTCACAAGGTACAAATATTTACTGGTTTTGAGATGAAATATTTGCTTTACAGAGAGAGAGAGAGAGTAAAGTGATCCTAATGTGACTGTGGAGTGTCGTGACTGGTGTCATTTGGCTCTTCCCTGGGGCCTGACACAAGCCTGGGGCACTCGCCAATGTTTCAGGGAATGAATCTGGTCCAGAGTCACCCTCAGGAAAGAAACTGGAATCCAAAATGATTCAGCAGGTTTGTGAGATTTTAAGGAACAATGAAATACACAGATTGCCCCAAACCTGATATAATCCAGGTTGTGACCAGTTCAGATTCTTCAGTTTTGGTGGCTGTGTTTGTGATAGAGCACAAAAGGAATGGAAATAAACACAGTACATATTTCTTGATAGAACCCTTAATGAGAGTACAGAGTGTTTCTTGGTGCTCCTCATGCTTTGGCATAAGTTGATTAAGGCAAGAAAAATCTATTCCCTCTGAAGAAGAAGAAGAGATTTGAAACATGTGCAGAATAGGTGGAGACCAAATTAAAAATCTTTATATTTTATTGAATTTCAGATCAAATTTGGAAGTAGTTGCTCACAATATAAAATCCATGAAGCAAGGGCATATGGCAACAGTTTCTAGGGCATCTGGTGTGATTCTCTAAGTTTAGAAAAACGTGGGGCCATCCCTGTCACTGGTTATTTGGTGAAATGCCATGGACATTCCAGTTCTGCCAGGTTGCACCCAGAAACCGAGGCTTTTAAATTAAGCGTAAGATAACAAGTAGCAAGTTATTTCTGTTCTGTGGTAAGTGTCCATGTGCACGTCTCCCATCAGCAAATAAGACTTAATTTGAGTTAATTAGCTGGCTTTCATTCTTGTGAAATAAAATATATTATGTATGTTCAGACAGACTTAAGAGTACGTAGATATATTGGGGTGGAACTTTTAATATGTATCTATTTCCCATATGTGTAAGTTTGTAATCACAGGAATAACATTTATTAAAAACAATATGATTAACACTCGGTTTCTTTGTTTAATGTATATATTGTGGGTTTATATTAACGTAGTCATGATTTATGTGGTGTTTTTCTGAATGTATGGAGATACACACTAATATGAGAGGATGCCAGGGGCAGATGTTTCTGTGTCCAGGGACTTGTGAACATTTTGTGTGTAATATGAGTAAATGAAGATGAACAGGTTTATTATTTTATGGAATATTTGATGGCAGTGTTGGTGGGCTGCATAAAACCGTGGTAAAAGTCTGTAGTGTAGCTGGTGGCTGCACTAATTAATGAAAAAGACTTGGTGAATGTTTCCTCCACTTTTTGTTGAGGATATTTCTATTGAAATACGAGCTATTGAAGGATATTTATATTGATGTATAAAGACGTATGGCACACTGCAGCGGGGCAGGACACCCCTGGGTGCTGTGTGATGCACGGCTGTTCAGTGCGGCTTTGACAGCGTTCGCATGTCTGTGACTGGGTCTGTGAGTGGCAGGAAGGGGAAGGTGTGTGGAGGAGAGCACATGGCTGCACCTTTGTTTGTTGTTTGTTGTGCAGGAAGGACGGTTCTGGGGGTAGGGGCAGGAAGCGCGTGTGGCACAGGCAGCCGAGGGCAGCTGGGTGCGGGTTCTGCAGAACAGAGCTCTGTTCTCCACCGAGCTCTGTGCAGGGAGCGGTGCCCGCGCTTCGGGCGCGGTGGAGGGGCTGTGCCGGAGGGGCTGTGCCGGAGGGGCTGTGCCGGTCCCGCTGAGGCCCCGGGGGCCGTGATGGAGGCTCACGGTCCTGCTGCTGCCACACCGGGCTGCCGGCACCTGGCACGGAGGGAAAGGGCAGGTTTTCGTGGCTGACACTGAGAAACTGTGTGGGATCTGCCTGGTGTGTGTGTGAAGGGAGAGAGGGAAGGGGTCTGTGTGTCCAGCGGGGGAGAGGAGCCGCTCTGTGCGCAAGGGTTGTGAGGGGAACCTCTGTGTGTGTGAGAGAGCCTGAGAAAGTGACAGGGGACCTTTGTATGTGTGTCAAACCTTGGCGTGTGAGTGACAGAGGACTTTCTATGTGTGTGTTTTAAGGAACCTCTGCATGTGAGTGAGTGAGTGTGTGTGAGCAAGAGAGTGAGGGAAGCTTGTGTGTGTGTGTGTGTGTGTGAGGGAAGCCTGTGTAGGTGGATGTGTGTGTGTGTGAGAGAGAGAACAGGTGTGCGTGTGAGTGAAAACGGTGCGTTTTGGGGGGAGCTGATGAGTGTGAGTGAGAGGAGCCGGGCTGTGGGGAGAATCGGTGCGTGCGTGTGTGAGAGCACCCGGCGTGTGTGTGTAAGAGCATCGTGTGTGTGAGAGCACCCGGTGTGTGTGAGAGCACCCGGCGTGTGTGTGTAAGAGCATCGTGTGTGTGAGAGCACCCGGTGTGTGTGAGAGCACCCGGTGTGTGTGAG
>VZRZ01008316.1:446714-637231 GCA_013398175.1 Climacteris rufus | reverse complement strand
GGTCCCGGCGCCGCCGCTGCCCCCGGGGCCGGGCAGGTGACCCCGCTGGGGTGACTCCCCGTGTCACCTCGCTGCCCCCGGCGCTGGCGCATCCCGCTCCCGGCGGGCTCTGTGCGGCTGCCGCGGCTCCGGGGGGCCCCGGCCCGACTCTGTGTCTTTCGTGGCGGGGGGAGCCCCCAAACTTGCCGGCGCTCGGGGAGGCGCGGGGACCAGCAGGGGTTGGAGATTCGCGCTGGGGGCATCGCTTCCCACATGGTCCAGATCTGTGTTTTCTCACCCCTTGTCCCCGGTTCTGCTCGGCGGGGCTGGGCTGCGCTCCCCGCGGAGCCCCTGTCCGAACTGGGGGGCTCAGCCGGGCACAGCCCCGCGGGGGGACGGAGGGTGCCCGAGTCAGACCGGGGCGTTGCTGGGTGGCACAACCTGGGGCTCCGAGCCTTAACTCCTTGGTCTGTGCCTTCCCGGCCTCGCTGCCCGCCCGCGGCAGCGGGAGGGAGCAGGGCAGGCACCGTGACACCGCTGCTCCGGTCCATGCCGAGGAAAGGGAGGGGTGGTTTTTGTAAGAGAAGGGTTCCTGCTCGAGAGGGCAGGAAAACTCCCTACCAACACCCTCATTACTAAGCTGGTAGGGAAAAATACACGCATGGGTTGGTGGCGGGGCAGGGCGGCAGCTCCGCGCAGGCCGGGCCGTTCCGCGCCCCGGGCGAGCAGCGGCGGCCCCGGGCTCGGCGGAGCCGCGAGAGCCGCGGGGGCTGAAGCTGCAGGGACCGAGCAGCGCTGACTGCTCGGGGTTCCCCTCCTTCACCTCGCCCCAGCCCTGCTCCGCTGCCCGAGGTTTCCCTGCAGGGCNCCGAGTTTTCCCTGCAGGTCTGGGTGCTGAAAACCACGGCTGTGATTTATTTTGGCCGAAGTTGTAAAAGGCCCAGATGGGTCTGCACCCAGCTGGCTCTGTGTTCGTGGCACGCTTCTCGCTCTTTTTATGTGTGTTTATGTGTCTGGACACGGACCTTTTCCTTCCTCCGTCAGTTTTCCTCTGTTTGCGTGTGCTGAAGCAAAGACTGTGATTGCTCCAGAAGTGACTGAAATGAAATTGCAGAGTAAGGAAGGAAAACTGAGATGATAGAGTGCAGAAGAAACATGTCAACTTTCTGAGTTTGCTTCTTCTTTTTCTTTTTTTTTCTTTTTTCTTCTTTTTTTTTTTCCTTTCTTTTTTTTTTTCCCCATTTCTTTTTTTTTTTTTTTTCCTACTTGCAAAAAGATTGTTGAGTTAGCTCTGGTAAAAGAGACCTTCAGAAACTGCTTCAAAGTTAATCTAAACCAAAATGAGCTGGGAGGTGTGAAAAACCACCGCAGGGTTCTTGTCGGACGGTGCTTGTGCACATAAGTAGTAGAATTATAAAACAAAGCAGAGCACTGCCACGAATGACAGGATGGATTTGAAAGTGAAAGGCTGTCCTGTGGCTGACAGGTGGCAAGAGTGACTTGCTCTTGTCTTGTCTTGCTTTCCGAGCCTGAGGAAGCTCTTCACATTCATTAGAAGAGCATCTGACAACTCGAAACTTGTTTCATTTTCTAACTGGAACATGGGCCGCTCACACCATGCAAAGTGCTTCGTCTGTTTCGAAAGTGACCTGTGTCAATTCACATGTGTGTGAAAGTATAAAGAATAGTAAACACAGCCTTTCAATGAACTATACAAATAGATTTTTTTTTTCCCTTAGATTAATTTCATCAGGTAATATTTACCAAAATACTTTAGTGCCTCCTTATCCTCTTAAGCAACTTTCACCTGTCTGCTTTGTTTCTGGAGTGTTGATATTTTTTTTGAAGAGTTTTACTTAAATACATGGTAACTGCTCGGGGAGTGGAATGGGCCGCAGCTCTGCACGGGTTCAGGTCAGACAATGAGGAACTGCCGTGCTCTGGAGTAGATAATACAGGAATGTTCTTTGCAAATAAGTCTATTTAAAAGGATTAAAAATTATCTAAAGTCTGTTTCGTGTTCTCAGTCCCGCCGTCAGCTTTGCTGCGACTGCATTCCCACACTTCCAGTACAGGCTTTTGAGTTTTGTGAAGATAAGTGGTAACAGCATCAGAGTGACAGTACAGGCACATGTGCTGCCAAGTAAACAAATAATTTGATGTTTCCCCTGGTTTTCTTACTTTAGGTTTGCTTATAGCGACAACAGGTAGAGACTTGTTCACAGAAATGCACAGAAATGCTCTAAGCTGTGTCATTTCAGCTTCCACCTGAAGTAACAGTGCACTAAATGTTTTGTCTCTTCCCTAAATAAATAAATAACTTTTTAAAAGTGGAGAAATTGTTGATACATTTTTTTTTAAAAAACCATTTCCATCAAGTTGATAATTAAACCGCATGTTGTTAATTGCATACAGCTCCTCCAGCTCATGGCTTTTGTCTGTTTGTGTTGGAGTGTGAGCAGCTCCAGCTCTCCAGATGAAAAACGTGCTGCAAAGTTGGGGGGGAAGGCAGAGAAAGGTTTATAGGGAAGATACTCAAAACAGTTGTTTTTGTGGTAAGAAAATGTTGAATGCTTAAAGATAGATAAATAGGCAGTGCAGGTTGCCAGAGGTATAATTAATGTTGGATCTCTGGACACCATGGTCACTGTACCCCTTGGTGAAGTGTTACTCACACATTTGTATTTCCTCATGGAAATGGAGCAAGGAAGCTGGAGAATAATCACTATGAAAATCATGGGCCTGTCTTCTCCTTTATATTGAAACAAGCAAGACCTTCACCCTGCCTGCTTTCCATACAGCAAAGGACTGGAGTCGAGCTGAGGCACATAACACCAGCTTGTAATCTTAAAATTTGGATGAGAAACCAAGTCTGGTTTGTTTTATGTGCCTTTGCTGGAACTTGGAATATTTTACGTTGCTGTTAAGTATACATGTGGCATTAAACGATTTGAAATATTATGCACTAATCACAGATGATGATAATTGTAGATCCAAAATAGCTTGTAAAATAATAATAATAAAAAAATTGTTGCCAGAAGCTGAAATTACATAGCTGGTGACAGCTATTGTTCTCTGCTTTGAAATGGGTGGGCTGGTCTCTGTTGTGTATTTGAAAATCTGTTGCCGTCGTAGCAAAACCTGAAGTAATTCAATATGAAGCTATTTTTATGTTTTTATAGATCATTGAGTAGAAATTATAACTAAACATACTAAGAATTTTTTTTTTTTCTTCTTTATGCAGGGGATTTGGGAAACAAGGATTCCAGTGCCAAGGTAAGCCCCAACTGCTTTGCTGGCACACACGTGTGGTTGCACCTTGTTTTGAAGGTTCCCAAAACTTGCCGGCAGCAAGAGGCAAACAGTCCTGGAAAAACTACAAAGCAACTTTGCCTATGTAAATTCTAAAAGAAGACAATGATTCATTTAAATAATTATTGATATTTATATAATTTACACTGAACAATCAAGTAATTATTCATAATGTAATAATATAAAAAGTTGCTGTTTTATTTTTTTTCAAATCTCAGTGCAGTAAATGCCGTATGATCTGCACGATTCTAACTTTTCATGAAAGTAATCTGTGCAATTTAGCTTTTGCAGAGATCATTTTTCTCATCAGAAGCTCTTGTCTGTGTGGGTGTTTTGGCAAATGGATTCACTTTTTAGTCATATGGTTTCTTTTCATAACCCAAAGTCCCTGCTTTTCATTTTCATACAATGCCTCTTCAGGAGGACCTTTGGCTTTAACCCTCTATTAGGACAAGCAGCATTTTTCTGTCTTATGTAATACTGAATTACAAAGAAAAATCCACCTGTATAAAATCACTGATTTAATAAAATCTAGTAACCTTGAGAAATTGAAAGCTACTGTAGTGTCAGGTAACTGTATATGCTGTATTCTCACACAGCCTGTATTTTTGCCAAATTCTTATCGTTATTTAGCATTTAATCATAAAATAACCACACCCAGCTAGTGCAGGATTTTTTTCTTTTTCATATGTTTACTTAATTAGGATGACCCTTTTTGTTGTCCCTCTCTCTTCCCCACCTTCTCCCTGTCATTTCACCTGCAGCTGGACAGTGTGTACTCATTAGTTGGCCTTTTCCTTATTTCTTTCTTGGTATTTTTAATGGGTATTTACTCTTGCCTTGGAGCACATTTGACTACCCTGAACGTTGCTTTTACTTAGCAGTCAGTGAAATTTTGGGTTCTGTGGCATTTTTGTGAAAGCTGATGTGAGCTGATGCTTCTTGAAATTAAACCTTTGAGAAAGTGGATGCAGAAGGCTCATGCCTTTTAAAGATGTTGCAACAAATCATTTTCTTTCTGCAAGTAGAGGCTTGCAGACACACACAGCATTTCCTGATGGAGGTAAGCAGCCATCCATGATTTCTCCTCTGTGCCCCAAGATGTTTTTGTCACCCATCCCATCCGGAGGAGTGCTGTAGGTCAGTCTGTAGTGCTGAGTCAGTGATGGAATGGCATTTCCTCCGTCCCATTCAGGACAACTCAGTGATTCCTAGGTCAGGAATTCTGGTTATCTAGGAGCAGTTTTGCTGGTGAGCATTAATCTTTATAAAGGCAGCTAAAGCTCTGATCTCAGTATTGTTTTCTCTGCAGATGCTATTCATGAACACCACCAAGAGTAAGCCCAGTAGAGTTGCTCTGTTTATTTTTAAATGCCTCAGAAGTGATACTTTTGAAGAACCTAAATACATTCAAACCTGACTTTTGTCTGTATCAGAGCAAGATTCTACAATTTCTCCTTGGAGACTGTTGTATTCAGTGGTTTTTCCTGTGTTCTTAGTCAAAGTCTCTAAGAAATATTCTTATTTTACGTGGTTTGTAGCAACTTGTTGTTGGTGCAGTAATAAGTTTAAGTAATGATGTTTTTTAACCATCCTTGATATTAAATTTGATGGTGTTCAAAATCAAGGAGTTCATACTCTTGGGATAATACTCTTGAAAAATAAAACTTCCATGATAAAGTTAAACCACCAAATCAATTTTTTTTCAGTTCAGCTTTCTAAAGCTTTTGTCTAAAAAGTCACCAGCTGAAGCTGGAAAGACAAATTAGTGATCAAAATTAATGAGAACACAAAGAATTAAAACAAAAAGTTTGAAACTAGAAGGTAAGCTGCAGAAAAAAACCCCAATTTCTATAGTGAAGTGACTACCTTTACAGAGAAGAATGACAAATGAAGAAAAAAATGGAATTTTCAGTATGACATGAAGGAAAGAATATTGCAATGACAGCTGTTAGCATCCCTGGAGTTCTTGGTCCATCAGTGTTTCCATTATAAGAAGCCTTTTTAACTCTGTTTTTGAGACTGTTGTAAAATTTCCCACTAGACAGAAATTTGATGTCAGGCAGGATTCAGAGCTGGGTGGTTTTATTATTTCCAGAATTGTTTGCAATTCCTCTGGCTTTTCATGCCAAAGGGAGGAGGAAAGGCCCACAATAGTCACACATCACACTCAAATGATGTTTCTACTATAAGAAATTGCAGTTATTCAATGGATAATTTTGAATTCTTTATTTAAACAAATGTTCTCAGTTTTTATGCAGTTTTAAGTATTGCAGCAAACATAGTATCTTTTAAAACATTTTTTAAAGTTCCATTACAGAAGCGTCACACAAACTACAGCTCTAGGTTTATTTTTAAGAGGTGCCCTCAAAAGAAAATATTTTTATTTAAATTGAAACTGTTTTATACTGAAATGATATGATTTTGGATCATTAATACCTTTTTTCAGTGGACTTGCTTTGAGACTATTTTCAGTTATATGTCATCACTTTTGGTTTTGATTTTGATGCCTGTTTCTGCTATAGTGTTCAGCTTCAGCATTACATAAAGACATTTAAATGAGTTCTTTGGAACTGAAGAGGATTACTCCAATTTATTTTCATAAAACAAGATCATTTTTTCCACCTCCTTATTTTTGTGGGATCTTTATGAAGCAAATGAAATTTTGGTGTGGTTTTAATGCTCTGAATGTGGCACAGGGTCGGGTGCAATTGCATTATTAGCACACCAACGCTCAGCAGGAGACAGTGCACATCCTAAGCAGTTTGTCTTTCTTAATGGGTGTATTTTAATGTGGCTGCTGTATTGCAGCAAACAGATCCTCAGAATGGCTGCTGAGCTTCACAGCCAGCAGCTGGGATGTGTTATTTCATGGAGAGGAGGCAGAATTCTGTTGCCTTGTTGGGAAATTTTGTTTTACAGAGGGAGTTTGGGATGCTAAAGTAGCAATGGGAAATGTCTGTCTTTTGGGTAATGTGTGAATTTGAAAGAGTGGATTAATGTTCTCCTAGGGATGGCATTCAGGAGGAATTTCAGGCATTGGCAGGGGCTGCCCAGGGAGTTTTGGAGTCCCCATCCCTGGAGGTGTCCAAGGAACATTTGGATGTGGCACTGGGTGCTCTGGGCTGGACCAGGCACAGGTTGGACTCGATGGGCTGGGAGGACTTTTCCAACCTCAGTCACTCTGGCATTCTGTGTTACTTTTGTTCCTGTTGTTAGGAAGCATTTTGCTCTTTGATATTTGTGGTTTATTGTTATTTATAGAAACATGAAGTATTTTAAATATTGTGCTTGTGAAGCAGGAGTTCTAATTCTGCTCTTTTGTTTTTGCTGTTTGCTGTTGATTGTCTTTGTGGCAGTGCAAACACAATGGTAGGATTATTTCAGGGAGTTATGGCTTTGTTTTGTTTTCTTACATTGTCAAGCAGGCCAGCAAGCTGTCTGTAGCACTGAAAGCTTTCCTCTGATGTGCACCTGGAAAATACTGCAAGAGCAACGTGGAAAATGGAATAATTTAAACCTTTTTCAATCTGCCACAGCATGAAAGTTCCTCTTTTGAGAGAGCAGACTTTAAATTAAGCAAGCAATTAAGTTAAATGTTGGCTTCATCTTTCTTTTGATAGGCTGTTATACTCTGAGTGCAACTTATACTTGTTTCTTTCTGTTTGATTTGTAAGAAGCATTTTTCTGGGGAACACAGCCCAAGAAATAACCACTCACTAAGATGTGAAGAACAAAAGTTGTAGAACATGAATTCATGTAGGTTTAGAGGTTGTTTTAAGTTCAGCACCAAAGGCTCAGCCAGTTTCCTCAGGGCAAAAATATTTTTAGTTACAGTAATATAAATGTGATCAACTCATGTTCCTCATTAAGGGCCTGTTGTTAATTCTCTCCTAAATGGTCAAAATTTGTAGTTATTAACAGCAAGTTTTCCCACTTCTACATGGTTGCTGCAGGCTTTACTGAAGTGCAATATTGTGCTGTAGTTCAGCTGTGAAATACATTTGGCTTAAGGATAATAATGAGCTAAGGAAGAGTTTCATGTTTGTTTTCTAATTTACATAAATAAAAATCAAAGAAATCAATTAAAGCAGATCATTATGTTTCACTAATCTGGGCAACTATTGCTCTTTCCACTGTTTTTTCCTGTCTTCCCTCAACTTATTTTCAGATAATTTTTCTGTGCATGTTGACTTTTACCTTTCACGGCTGTGCTAAGCTTTTTGGAATAGCTCATGCCATGCTGGGTGTGCTTCATAATGGTGCTGGGTCTGAGCTAGGCAGACATCTACAGCAATTCATTCACTAAAAATGGAAATAGGGGTGATTTTTTTAATGTTCAAATATTGTAACATTGGCCACATCAAACAAGCACTTCATTTCCTCTGCATTGTTTATCTGATAGTTCTTGACCTCCCTTCTACAACAAAAAGACTAAAGAAGTCACTGAGGCCACCTCTTTTTTAAATCTTTTTTAAATCATGTATTTTCATTAAAGATGTTGTATTAAAGGCCTCTATAGAGATGTGGTTGAGACAGTGCTTTATCTGTGATCTGAAATTTGAACCAATGAAAACTCTGACCACCTTCAGCCTGGTTGGCATGCACAGTTTCCATCAATCCTCACTACTGACAGAACAGATTTGTAGTGGAAGCAGCACCATTTATTCTTTTTCTGTCTATGGATCAAGGCTTAGTTCTTGGTTTTCCATCCTGATAGTTGTGTTTCCCCTGCAGTTCCTTATTCATTTTATAATCTTCACTTTCCTTTATAACAAAAAAAAAAGGAAAAAAAAACCATAAGAAAGAAAAATCTATTGCACTGCTGTGTTGCTTCTCATAAAAATAATTTGTCTTCCTTACTTGGAAATGTTATTGCCAAAGGGTGGACAAGACACAAACCAAGTGCCCCTTTCTATGTCAGAGCTGTTTTTCTTGTATCATTATCATTTTTGTGGTAAGATGGGGTATTACAGACCAGAGTTTGTACAATGTGGGTGTTTTTCTTTGTGCTCTTTATATTATTTATTCATCGTGTGCTACAGTTTACATTAACTAATGTTGCTGTAAGCCTGAGATTGAGAAATTAATTCCACGGAAGTCTGTGACTATATAGCTTAAAAGTCAGCATGAAATCTTCTGAAATGGGAACTCAGTAAAAATACACTTACAGCAGCTGCCTTGTTAGTGTATTT
The DNA here is from genome assembly GCA_013398175.1 of Climacteris rufus. Taxonomy (NCBI): domain Eukaryota; kingdom Metazoa; phylum Chordata; class Aves; order Passeriformes; family Climacteridae; genus Climacteris; species Climacteris rufus. Next base: position 628,745 of record VZRZ01008316.1, on the reverse strand, counting down.
CTGTGTGTATAACTTGGAGGTATCTGTTCAAAAATGGAACCCCTCAGAGCAAAACCCAAACAGATACACAGCACCCCCCCAAAAAAAAAACCACAACCCAAACAAAATAATAAACAGCACTTGGGAACATAAATTGTATCTGCACACAGATGATTCCAGCTTTCATGATTCCTTTCTCCTTTGTCTTTCTGTTGGTCTTCTGCCCTCAGCCTGATCTGTGCCCACTTCTCAAAGGGCAGTAATTTTACTGATCTGCAGATAATTTGGCATACACATACTGATAAGATGCTTGTTGTATATTTGTCTTGACAGTTTCGATTTATTTGCTCTTCCCCTCCTTTGGCTGTCCCTTCTTTTGCAACATCTGACCCATTTTATGAGGAAACAAGGTCCTGATAATTGCTGAACCCAGTGAAAGATGAGATTCTGTTCCTATTTCTGCAGGTGAACTCTGAGAGATCTTTGAAAAATTACCCATGTTCTGAGTTTTTCCTGAGAACAGCAGTGATGGGTGAAACTCCTGAGTCTTAATGAGTGCAGATACATGAGTGCTGGTTCAGGCCAGGACATCCCTTTGGAAATGTGTATCCCAGTCATCCCTGCTTTGGTCTGTGCTGCTGGGTGGTCTTGGAGTGTGGAAAGCGCTTTTCCTTTGGATGCTACCCAATAGTTGCTAAATGGTTCTGGTTGCTGGATGTCATTGCAGCTCCTCAGGCATAAAAGCCCTGAAATTGGGGGCTTTGTTCGCAGCACTGCTTTCCTCCACCTGTGTGCCTGCTGGAGCAGTACTGGAAATGTAAATGTGTAGGTTCTGCTTTCTGCCATTGTCTGCTGTGCTGGGAAGGGGATGTGTTGTCTCTGAGCACCACTGCTGGATGGAAGGGACAGCAGGACATCTGTCAGGACAGGGAAGATCCATGTGTTCGTGCTGGTGAGGATTCTAGGTTAGTACATTCACAAAAGTTCAATATATTGAATAGATGGGGATGAGTCACCATTCCTGCAGGGATTTAAAGAGGTGGACGTGGCACTTGGGGATGTGCTTCAGTGGTGGCCTTGCAGGGTTGGACTCGATGATCACCAGGGTGTGTAGTGATGGGACAAACCTTAAACTGAAGGAGGGCAGGTTTAGATCAGATATTGGGAAGAAATTCTTCACTAAAAGGGTGGGCAGGCCCTGGCACAGGGTGCCCAGAGAAGCTGTGGCTGCCCCATCCCTGGAAGTGTCCAAGGCCAGGCTGGATGGGGCTTGGAGCAGCCTGGGACAGTGGGAGGTGTCCCTGCCCATGGCAGGAGGTGGGACTGGATGGGCTTTCAGGTCCCTTCCAACCCAAACCATTCTGTGATCTTGCAGGTCTTTTCCAGATTAAATGATTCTGTGATTCTCAATACACAAATATCTGTATAATTCACTCAATGCTGAACATGGCAGTAAAAGAAATAAATATGCCATTGTACTTCTCTTGTTCTAGAAAATATCCTTGGTGATATTGTGCTCATCAAAACTTGAACGTAATTAAATCTTATTCTGCAGCAAACTTTTTTTTTCTTATATTACATTTCAAGAACCAAACTGTCTTCACTCTTCCCACACTTCTAATGTGAAGTTTTGTTTTGTTTTGTTTTGTTTACTTGAGTTGGTTAGGCATCCCAGCAGTGTGTTCCACTTAAAAAGAAACTGACTGTTCCAGTGCCCTGGATGTAATTCCATGAAGCTCTTCAGCTTCTAATTAAACATGTGGGAGTGACAGCTCATCCCAAGTTGACAGATAAACCAGTTTGAGTCCTGGGCAAGATAAAGTTTGGCATATTCTTTATTTTTTCCCTCTGCCTTGGTGTAATACTGCACATCAGCTGCTGTTACACGGCCACATATGGTGTTAATTTTATACAAGATTTTTGTGAATGCCATGAGCAGAATTTAATGAAGTGTTGGAAATGAAGTTGCAGAAAGATGAAGAAAACAGATTTCCCTGTTGAGATGCATTGATAGTTATTTCTTTTATGTTTGCTTTTGTGGGTTGTTTCTCTTCAGGGTGAGAGGTAAAAATAATAAGTTATTTAATAAATACTTTAGGCTTAGCTCCTGAGCTTTTCTGTCTCATAGAAAGTATGAAAATCTGAGAGTGAAGCGCACTCTTGTGTGTAATTAATAACAGGAACTACCCTTTAAATGGTTTTAAATTCTTGTAGATGCTGAACATTTTAATCCCAACTGTTTCCAGCAGTGCCTGTTGAAGACTTGCAGAGGCTGGGAATGCTTGGAGCAGGTTATCAGCTGTTAATATTTCAATTGCAGTTATTTATGAATAATGCCTTCCATAAACATGATTCATAACAGTCAGGCAGCCAAACACATGCATATGTATTTTCCTGTGGACTTCATTGTCGTTTACTCTGATTTCTTAATTAGAATTTGATTTACATGAAGTTTTCTCATTCCTCTTTGCTATTACATAATATAGACTGTAAGGTACTGCAGGCACATAGGTCTTTTTTTCAGGTTATCTTCTAGCTGACTTCCATTACTGTATTAATAAAAATCTTTTCATCAAATGAGATTTATTACAAGTCTGGAATATGTCCTTATAAATGTAGACGTTTACTGGAATTATTATTTTTTTCTGTCTTGTATAGTTTAGAAAATGTCCTTTTTTTATTTATCATTTAGACTGAAACAGAAACCTGCTTTTTGAAGTAAAAGTACAAGTTTGTCTAGAAACACCAAAAGTATTGTCTTTATTGCTCTCTTAGTTTGCTACTTTTCAGATTTTACAGTGAAGCTGCAAAATTCTAATTAATACTTGTCTTTATACAATGGCCTTTCAAGATTTAGAAAATATTTGCTCATCATTTACAACCACATGAGGTTTTGCCACTCAGAAGTGTCAGTGGATGGACAGCGATCTACACAAATTGCTCAGATGGCATCTTCAAGGCTTTGTTTGCCTTGTGTAGCAATGATCAAGTTGTTTCCTTTTTGCTAAGAAAATAGCTCATATTAAAAAATAGTGATTTTTAACTAGAATTGCAGCTATTGCTCCTTATTTGTCTCTGACTTCAATTAAAAGAGTTAGAGACAGCTCTTAGTATTGTATACACTGCAAGCATTTGCATATAGGTAAATGAAACTTGTAATTACATTTGGAAGCTCACTTTATTCTGAAGCAAAATTTTATGAAGATTGTGCTTCTGAAAATTCAACATTTTTATCTCTGTAAATGATTCTTACAATGATGTCACAGTTGCATATTGATGGCAATTTATTTAACCATTTTCAAATATAAAATCTACAAGAATCAGATGTTTAGAGACTGGGTTCTGTGTGCTTGGGTTTTGAAACCACGAAGAATGTGCACAAGGGTGTCTACTTAGTGTATGTTTAAAAAGGATTAATGACTCAAAAAAGTGGATCAGATACTGACCTTGCTTATTTTACTGCTAAATGGGGGACAAATACCTGCTGCAAAGTACAAACTGCAGATAGGCATTCTCATTTTGAAGAGTGCTGAAGGTTATTCCCAATGTAACTCTCTTCCCAAAGCATAGATACTTCACTCTTCATTTTCCTTTAAAATTAATAGCATTTTTAACTTCTTTGGAATGTGTGCTAAATGTGGTATTTTGGCTCCTTAGTAAACAAGCCATTATTCATGTACAAGGATGAGTTGGAGTAATACTTTATCTTCTTTCAATTTCTAGTCTGTGTGGGTTTATTATTTTGTTTTTTACTCAGCAGGATTAGCCAGAATCCACCTCAAAGTACTCTTGTTCTCAAGAAATTGGCTTTTAATATTAAAAAAAAAAAAGGTGAATCTTTCTATTCTGGCAGAGAGCGCAGAAATAATCCTTATTTTATGGAAAGTCATTGTGTACATTGGTGTTTTATTGGATCGATTTTGAGTTTCTTTGCTTCTTTAGATGTTGCTGTTGAGAAAAATTATTCCCTTCATAATTATTTTTGCTCCTCTATCACCTTCTGAGCATTTCCATGGCACTGATTCTCTGGGAGAGGTGTTACCTGCTGCCTGTTCTCCAGAACCTCTTACCTGAACTACTTTTCCATTTCTTCCATCCAGGCTTTGATCCACAGAGAATTTTTGTGTGTCTGAAGGTGACATCCTGCGAGGTGCTGACAGGTTCTGGGCAGCTCCATTTTCCCCTGTTCCAGAATTGCGTAAAATAGATTTCAACCTAACAATTCCCTGAACTTGGTCTCATAAAAAATGTTACAAAATAATGATAAACATAGAAACAGACTAAGCAACAGAGTTTATTATAAGGTGTATATGCAGTTTTTTTCATGCTTTTCTATCGTGACAGGTTAGCTGATTGAATTGTGATGTGCTGTAAAATTAGTCAGATTTTGGACTGCTCCTACCTTGTTTGCAAACTTTTATTGTAATTAATTACATTTGAGATTACTCCAAGTATGTCAGTTTTATATCTTTTTTTTTATCAGCAGCTTTTTCAAATTATCTCCATGTTTTTATAAAATGGAACTTCTCTGTTACAACAAGAAATGTGGATGCAGTAGAAAGCATTAGGTAGATTCCTCTGTGTGGGTATTTTTAAGTTCTGCTCTGTGTATGTGCCATTGAGACAAATGCTGCAACATTACAGAAAGAAGGGAGAAAACCATTATTTTATTTATGTTCTGTTTCGAATAGCTTGATGCCTAGATATTGCTCAGAATTCCTTTTGATGTTATTGAGAGATCCTCAAGTGTGAACCTTTAAAACACAGTAGAGCCTCAATAAATCTTGTTGTGCAGCTTAGTTAAACTATTTTTTGTGATGTCTCTACTACAGTGTATGTCCAGGACAAACTCACAACTGTTGCAGCTGCCTGAAGACCCTGGGGAATATTGTGTTTTTTGTTAAACATGAAAACTTATTCATAAGTATCATTCTTAGCCCAGTATAGCAGTGGGGAAAAGTGGTATTTTTTTCATAGTAGTTTGTTTCTTTGTGTTCACAGAATCACAGAATGGTTTGGGTTGGAAGGGACCTTAGGGATCATCCAGTCCTGCCCCTGCCATGGGCAGGGACACTTTATCCCAGGTTGCTCCAAACCCTGTCCAACCTGGGACTCTTCAGGGATGGGGCAGCCCCAGCTTCTCTGGGAACCTGTGCCAGGGCCTCCCCACCCTTTCAGTGAAGAATTTCTTCCTCATATCCCATCTAAACCTACTTTCTGTCAATGTGAAGCCGTTCCCCCTTGTCCTGTCCCTCCAGGCTCTTGGAAATGATCTCTCTCCTCTTTTCCTGTAGCTCCTTTGGGTAATAAAGGCCACACTTAGTTCATCTCACTTTTCCAGGGTGAACAATCCCATCTCTCTCAGCCTTTCCTCACAGCAGATCCCTCGGATCATCTTGGTGCCTCCTCTGGGCTCCCTGCGCTTCCCTGCTGGGGACTCCAGCTCTGGGGGTTGATCCCAGCAGTTTCCATTCTGTAGTGTCTGAAATGGGCAATCCCTGGGCAGCAATACCCCTGGTTTGCCTCTGAAAAGGAGCACTGAAAAGCTTCGTGCTGCTGAAGAGGGTTTGGAAGTGCAAGTGGTGGCTGTGTTTTATACATTTTCCTGGGAAGCTGTATTGTTTCCTAATGGATCTCCGGTCGTTATGCCAACTGCACAGCAGGCTGTTGCATTAGAGGCTTTTGCATTCAGGTGCTCTCCGGGTGCTCTTGCCAGTTGCTGTTTCACTGAGCAGTTCTTTTAAGTGTTTTGTTCTGCCTCAGGTATCCAGGTGTGCCTGATGGAGCTGTAAAACTGACGATGCCTGCCCTCTTTATCATACAAGGCAGCAAAGCTCATTTCTAAGAGTTCTGCAAAACCCCAGCCTTGTCAGCATCCTGATGCTGTGTAATGAGGAACAGCTTAGTTGTCAAGTGTATATAAAGTGCTGATAATCTAATTGAGCTTGAGCTTCTTTGAACCCTTTGCAAAAACAGAATTATGTTGTATATTATTAAACCTGGTACAAGGCCAGGCGTCACTTTCATTTCAGAATGTAAATGCGTTATGTTACAAACGTTTAAGGCTTGTGTTTTATTCAGTGCTGCATCGTCATTTTGTGGCAGCAGATGTTTTGCATGGTTTCTGTGGGTTTGGAAACTTGACAACAAATGTGCTGAAGGCAAGGTCTGTTAGTGTCAGGGCTTCTCCTGGAAGTCCATCAAGCAGGAGATCCCTGGAGGCCTGGGACTGCTTTAGTGCCTGGGACAGATATAACAGAGCAGATAGATCTCACTTTGACATTTTAATCAATATGCCTTGTCCTGGTCTAGGTTTCCTTTTTTATAAATAGAATAGAAGACGTAATAAAACACTGTAAAATATTTGCTAATAGAGCTCTTTCGATTTTGGGAAGAGGAAGGACAAATATTTGTCAGCATTGCATCCCTTTCCTGGTTTCTGCAGAAGGTCTTTGACTTCAGATTCCTTTGTTTCCTGCCTGTACCCTGACCTTCTCTGGGTCTGTGGTGATGGTGTTGTGCATATTTATAGTCCTAGACTGCAGCTCCCGTTTTTAAACAAACCAGTCACCATAATGGACATACAAAGTCTCAAGGCTTTTTATTGCTCCTGTCATCTCAAGTGCTCTTGAATTCTGATTACAGAGCAATAAAATGTGAGTGGTTGGGTTAATGTGACTGACAGGGACAGAGATTCCGTGTGAGAAGGTATTGAGTGAACAAATTCATTGATGCAAGGCCATGAATTTATAGACATACCATAACTTTGAAGTATTGATTATATAAGTAAATTGTGTAGCTTAAGATTGATGAAGGGAATGAAAGACTTCATATATCATTCATGCATTTGGGGGGTCTAATTGGGTTTATGCAAGTTTTTTTAACAAGCTTTCTGAAAGGAGCATTGATAAATATGTTCAGTAAATTGTAATGAAGTCCTAAATGCTAGCTATGAAGCTTATTTTGTAATTTAAATCAATACATTAGAAAGAGCACTAATTGTAGAACTTACTGTAGAATTAAATTTTTAATAAATCTTGCTTTCTTGGCTTTTATTCAACTTATGCAAATATTGACCTTTGAATTCTTACTGTTGCCTGTGTTCCATTGAGCCTCACTTTGAAGGGGTGAAGGGATGTGTGTATGTGTCATCTTTAAGCTTTGGTTGTAATAATTAAAAGGGCAGTGTCAGACATTGGATCATTTGACATTTAACATGGCAAAATGAAAAGGAAATCAGTGATAAAAACCAGTGGGGTTAATTTTAGAACTGTCAGATTTGCAGAGCAGAGAATGGAAACTGGGCTGTCCAGCAGGTGCAGAAGTGATGCCTTTCCAGAACTTCCAAAACACAGTTCATCCCAGTTCTGCACTCTTTGTGAGAGTGTAGGATTGTATTCATGTTGAGCTAATAAATGTTCTTAAAAATTTTAAAGCCTGGATCTTGCAATCTGCTTTGTAGAAGGGATCAGTATCATGGTCAGTGAACATTTCTCTATTACATTTTTCTATATGGAACAAGTGTTGGGATCTGACCTTAATCTGTAGTTAATAGTGTGGGCTTTAATGCTTATTTTTATTTGCAGTTAGAGATCTGAATAACTGAAGCCTCATATTATGCAGAGTTCTGCATTAATATTTAGTAAAGCAAGCTGCCCTTGATACAGAAGGTTTAGTAACCTAGAGAGACATGAGATGTGCTGATATGTGCACATATTATCCTCTCACTTTCCAGATGCACTTTTGACGTGGAAATTATTTGCTTGAGCTCAGTATTGAAATTTCAGTTTGATAGCATGATAACATCTCCTGAAGTTTTACAGAAAATTATTCTGTCACAGAAATAGTTGATGTAATTTACATTATGCTTCTTATGGCTGTAAGTAAGGACAGAGATGTAAACACTACTTGAAGGATTCACTGGATGCAATATTTACCTTGTGAGGAGAAAGTGGCCAACTTAATGAATCATGCAAAAAAAATTTCTCATTGTAAACATCGCTTGTAACAGTAATTAAGAAGCACAAGTCAGAAGATGAACCCTTGCTTCCTAGGAAGCTCAGAGAATGGCTTCATCCCCTGTACTTGAGTAATACATAAATACACCATGTGAAATAATTTATGTGATTTACCCTGGCACACACTGACCCTGTAAGGAAAAGCCTAGAGCACCATTTCTCAGCAAACAGACTTATGCCAGGCTTAATGATATGGAGATGATTTATTTTCTTCTCCTCCCCTCTTATTTTAGAAAATAGTTATCAATGGAGCAGAAAATTATGTACTTAAAACTCATTCTCTTCAGGTAAGCCCTTCTCACTTAGTGTGTGACTTTTCCTGCTGTGCTGGTGTGTGCACAGAAAGCTCAGGTGATGGCTCTGCTCTGAGTGCTGTGGTAGGAGAAACTCTGGAACCAAGTTCTGTCTGTAGTTCCCAGTGAGCTGTGGGGTGAATGAATTCTTCCATGCAGGTTGTTTTGCTGTATGCAGTTAATTGAATCAAGAGGATCTCAGAAATCAGATGGGTGATGGGAAAGAGGATGATCTTGCTTGAGAGAATGATCAAGAGGTTTTTCTTTTGTTGTGTTATCTGTAATATTGATAAGAAAATGCTTAAGCTGGTTTTCAGATTGTGTTTTTTGGGTTTTTTTTGTTTTTTTTTTTTTTTTGTTTCCTTCCCCTTTGAGGTAATATTTTTTTAAAAATAGAAGCTTTAATTCAGGCTCTTGTTGCATGGGTAAATTATTTATCCCCAGGTTGAGGCTTAAAACCAGAGTAATTTATTCTTCTGTGGTGTCTCTTTCTGCAGTCAGACATTCCTTCTGACCTGATGGCGACGTGCAGGGTAACAGATGCAATCTTTGGATCAACCAGCTACAGCTTTTGTGTTAACCAGTCATCAGGAAATATCACGAAATTACTGGAGTACAAAACGCATCTGTTGGAAATATGTTTCAATCTCTTGTGAAGTAGGATGGGAAAAACATGCCTGGGCTGGGGAGTGACTTTGGGAGCAGCTGTGCTGGGGAGAGTGTGGGATATGTGAATGAGCTCCTTTCAGAAACCCCAGCAGACCCACTTGGAGTTGGGTCCTTTGGCTTCTCTCCAACTGTTCTGTCTCTCCCACTGCTGCAGAAGGGAGTTCTGGGCTTTCTGTAGCTGGAGTCTGCCCCTGGGCAGGTTGGGGGGCAGCAGCCTAACTGTGTCTGACTTTACAACAGCTAAAACTTACAGATTTTAATTCCTTATAATTCCTGATTTAGTCTCAGTCGTGCTCCTTATTTTTGCAGGAAAGCTGTCTTAATTTCTGCATTCCAAAGGAAAGTATGAAGCTACAAATCCACCTTTAACATCTGCCTAGCCCCCAGCTTTGATATTTTCTTAATTTGCTTGAATGGCACAATCCAGGTTGCCATGAAGATGCTTTTCAAGGCCACATGTCTGCTGTTAGGAGCTGATGTCCTGCTGAGTTTTACAGCATCCTGTCCTAATTCTGGCATCTCCCTGACTCCGAGCTCCCAGCCTGACCCTGCTCCCATCTCACACTCCCTGCAAAGGCAGCACAGGCCTCTCTCACCTGTTCTCAACAGCACCAGGACTTGGCAAATCTTGGTGTGGCACTTAAAGTGGGAGTCCTGAAGGAACATAATGAGACCTGGATTACTTGTTAACACAGGATAAAACATCACTTTCTTTCAGCACTCTCGGTAATGAAGCCTTCAAAAATTTCAGATTGAAAATAGGAAAAAAAAAAATCTCTGCTCATGCATATGTTGGACTTTGGTTTTAGGAGAGGTAGAACACTGGTTATTGTTTAACAAATGTGGTACCTGCATAATAGTTCTAAAATTAGTCACTTTTAAAATGGTTTTAAATGTGAATTGCTTTCAGGTTGAGTTGGGATATGAAAACCTCTCTCTGCAGATCTTTTTTGTTATTTCGTGAGATCAGTTTCCACAAAAATTCTGTTGAACAATGTAGAATGTCAAAGCTTGCTCAGCTTCAAAACAGCAGTGTCCAAAATGGGTTCTCTGTTGATGGGAGACCTCAGGCTTTCTGTAGAATAATGCACTAAACCAAGATGCTGTTTAAAATTCTGTGTTTCCAGATTAGTTTTATGGAAAGAGCCATTTGTGAAGATGGTGGGTTGTTTTAGGGTTAAAAAAATTGCGTGCTGTCTCTTGAGAAGATACCAAGATCTCTGATAACACAGCTTTTTATTTATAGATTACAGATATGTGTACAAGACAGAAATTTATCAGCAATCCAGATGTTCTAGTTTTGCTAATTAACCTGTGTCTGCACACCCTTGGGCTGTCTCTTCACACATGGACCTGCAGATCGTAACATGTTTATGGTACTGGAACCAAAAATGTGTCTGGCTTTTCTAAATGTTGTTTCTAGACAACACTGCATTTCTGTCATTGATTTAAGGCTCTCCAAAACACTAAAAATGGAATTGCTCTGAGTGTTATTTGTATGTTAGATTAATATTGTCTCCACCTGTAAAATGGTGATATTTAGCAGTGCAAATTGTGATGGGATCAAGGATGTGAGATAAACCTGAGACAGGACTTGTTTTGTTTTGTTGTTCATTGCTGTGGTACAAAGTCTTGTGCAAAGATGTATTTATGCTTCACAAGATCCTGGTCCTAAGGAGTGTGAATATTAAAGGGATGAGTCAGAATAAGAACAGAACCCTGCAATTCCGAGCTGTGATGCAGTAATCTGCCTGTCCAGTGTTGCTTGAGCAGAGCTTCTCCCCTGTTTGCCCTTGCTCTTTATTCTGCAGAATAAGGGGCAGGATTTTGGCTAATGGGAAGTTGTAGTTTTTCAAGCAGAATATTGTAGAGGAAGTCATTGCCTAGAAAGCAGATTCAGTTAATTTTGGCTTTCACTGAGGAATTATTTTTAACAAGTTACACCTGAAGAATTAATTATGTTTTCTTATTCTTCCATTTGTTTTGCTGATGGGGAGTGTATTTTAATCTAAACCTCTTCTGCCTTCTCGAGCACCCTCCATGACTCAGGGGTTATTTAAGTGAGAATAAATGTGTCCTGGATACCTTTCTCAATGGCTGCTTGCTCCCAAGTAATCTGTTCACAAGATCATCCATTTGGCTGGCACCAGTCCAGTCCTGTGACGAGTTTCTGTAAACTGCAATAACCCTGCCTGTGCCAGACCCAAGCTTGTCTCTGCTCCAGTGTTGTCATTCATCACTTGCTTGGCAGGTGTGAATTTAAATTCTGATTTCATAGTTCAAATATTTTATGTATTTAGGTTGGGAAGTCAGTGCACTGCTTCCTCACTTTTAGCTCATTTGACTTGAGAAATCCATACAAGTCTGAGATTTTTGGGATATTATTATGGGTACTGATGATATCTACCACAGCTTTGTAAAATCCCTCTTTGCAGCTGACAGGTTGTGTGTAAGGGCTGAAGTAGTGAACACATGTTGAGCTTGGAGTGAAATTTGTACTATATTTCTGCAATTTCAAATCCTCCTCCTAAACCATGGCACTGTTTTTTGGGTCATGGTTAACACAGTCAAATTTTATCCAGTCATGCTAACAGAATCTTGTTATCATCGCTGAATTCTGCTTCTAGAGAAGAAATGCTTTAAAAGCTTGTTGCAGATGGTGTTCCATCTTTACAGATAATAAGATTAAAATGTGTGACGAGGCATCTCCAGGAAAAAACCCGGGATGGTGTTGGGATACTGTCATAACCTTTGTGGAAGTGACAATGATGAAGTGAATCGATGTCTTGGTGATTTTGATTCTGGGGGAAACTTGGTACAGCTGTGTCTTAAAAAGCCTGGGAAAACTATAGTAACTGATTTCTGCAGACAGCAACAAATCCAGCATGCTATCACCATCCTTAGGATGTTTCCTTATTTGAAGCTGATGGAATGAAACAGAGATATATTAAAAATAGAGCATCTAACAGAGCTGTAAACCCTTAGCTGGAGAAGTATTTTGGCTTCCTGACATCGCTTCTTTCATCCAGGAACACCTTTTGACCTTGGTCTGAGTCAGATTTTTCTCCAGTTGAGCAGCTCTCAAGCTGGAGGGAGAGCACATCATTTATCCTGGAGATGTGCCTGCGTGCCAGGCCCTCCGAGCAGGGCAGGGAGTTCATCCTGCCCTGCCCCTCCGGCCCAGGCAGTGTGGGCTGAAACTTGCGTGGGCTCATTCTCCTCTCGCCACTCTGGAAGGGTTTGTGCCTGGCAGGAGTTGAGCTGCCCTCAGTTTGCACCATCACATTGCTGTGAACAGGGGAGGAGCAGGGGAAGGGGAGCAGGAGCAGCCTTGGCACAGGGCGAGGGCCGGGAGCGCTGGGCACCTGCCCGGGCATCCTCTCAGGGCAGCAGCAGCGGCTCCTGGGGCTGCCAACAGCCGGGTTTGCACTCACAGGTTTTGTGTTGGTAGAACACTGAGGGTTGCACTTGGAGAAGGAATGGATTCCAAGAAACTGAAACTTCCACAGGATGCTGCTTTGCGTGTATTTGAATAACTTGTTTTAGATTTCACCACTTTTTCACTACTCAGATTTTATCTGAAATGATAAATCCTCCAGTTCTTGTTGAGTCTGTAGGAAGGTTGTTTTGTGGGGTTTTTTCAGGCACTCATTTTTTGATTAGCAGTAACTGAAATTTTAATTTCATTAAAGCCTTATGTACGGTAGAATTTCCATCAAAAATGCAACTAGTAAGTGACAGGATCTTTGGCTTCTATTATTTTGCCTTGCCACTGCCAGTCACTTTCACATAAACAAAATAATATTTTAGAAATGTATTCTGAAACAGTTTTTTAATTCTTTCAATATTCAGTGCAGTCATATTTAGAAATCAATTTACAATAGAATTCCATACGACATACAATTTTTTCCTTACTTTACTATGAGATTAATTTTCTTTTATTACCAACAAATCATGCTTTGAACTGCAACAGTGAGCTGGTGTGGGCTAAAAATAACCCCTTCCTTGTATATCCTGACATTACAGCCTTTTCTTTACAGATATATTATAAGGAAGGATAACTTCTATGACACGTAGTGTAAGGAAAACTCTGACACTCTCTATGTGTATATTGGAACATGGTTTAATGTGCTACACAGGACTCACTCTGTTGGTTGCTCTGCCAGGGGCACCTGAACATGTCAGGGGTCTGTCAGGCCTGGGGCAGAAAACATCCCTTTTTGGCACTGTGTGTGATGGCCTGAGCACTGTTGTTGAGCACTCAGTTACTTTGCTTTTATTCCTTTAGGAATGGGTAAAAATCTGAAAAATGAGCATTATATTTACAGTCCATTTTATTTCTCATATATACTTAAAACATTTGAGAACTGACTTTAGGACTGTGCTGTTTTTAGCTTGTCAGGAGAGTTCCTCATCCTTCCTGGTATAAGTGGGTAAAACTTTGAATATCTTGCATGTGGAGCAAAGCACTCCACCTGCCCCAGACATTAATTATTGCTCTTCAGAAATAATTAACTCAGGACTATTGATGGTGCCAGCCTCATCTTGGCACCAGCTAAGCTCTCCTTGGGACTGGCAGTGTTGGTTTCTGTGCAGACAGTTCTGAAGCAGCACTGCCTGTGTGTGTCATCCTGTGCTTCCTCCTCCTCAGGAATTTCAGTGGGTTATTTGTGGGTAATGTAACAGGGTTACATTGCCACTTAGGAAGTTGTAAAAGGAATTTAAAAGATGATTTAAAACACCTTGTTCCCTTCGTGTTAACACGCTCAGGAGTGTTGGTTGTTGGAAATCATTAAATATTTGACTGAACTAAGCGCTCTGAATATTGTTTGAATGCTCCTGCCTGACTTTTTTTCTCGTGTAAATGTTTTCCTTCATTTCCTTTTAGTCAGTTATCCTGTAAGTAGATTGCTCAGGGAATGTAAAGATTTCTTATCCTGAGTTTAACAGTGATGGTAACAAAAGCTGTACATACACTGAACCTTGCTCTGTGTGACCATGTGTAGAATGTTTGGGGGAAAGAGATTTTACCTACCAAAAATCAATCCCAAAAGAATCATTTCAAGAAACTGAAAGAAAAACAATGCTTACACACTGGTGTGAATGAAGGAAATTGGGTTTTACTTCTGTATTATCATCACACTGTGGAAGAGTTCTAAGGGTTTGTTCCTGCTGTGATTTATTTCTCTGTTGTCTAAGTCATTTACATAAGCCAGGTGCAAGGTAGTTAAATATTAAAAAAAAATATTATTGAAACTTGCTTTATGCTCAAATTATTTCAGAAATTTTGCATTCTCATTTATACTCAAAATAAGCTATATTTAGGTAGAATATTTCACAACTGATGTTTTTACTCAGTGCTCAAATTTAGGGAATAAACTCACCCATTGTCTTTAAAGTCAAATTGCTTAAACTAAGTGCTGTCATCTCTTGCTTTTATTTTCCAGAGGTTAATTATATTCAAATTATTGTATAATTATAGGATTTAAGACTTGCAGCATTTAAGAATGAAATATGGCAGGGGGGTGGAACTAAATCATCTTTAAGGGCCCTGAAAACCCAAACCAGTCTGTGGTTCTATGGTTCTGTGATTAATAGAAGGAACTTTTACATTTTCCCCAAAATATGGTAGATTCTAATATTCTGAAATGTATCAATTTATTTCTTGATTTTTAAAAAAATTTTAAATAGCATCAAAGCCTTAAAATATTTATAAGACTTCCTCGGTATGACATTTTGGTGATGAGCCACTGTTTTTTTTGACAGTGGAATACTGCGGCATTATTTACATTTTATGTTATAATGTAGATACATTTTTGTGTAAATTTATTTTTAATTGTAACTAATTTATCTTCCACAGTTAAAATGTAGCAGGGGTTTGGAATGAGAGCTGAAAACCCCAGTGCTCTCCTCTGTGAGTGGCACAGGCCAGGGAGGTGAGGTGAGGTGTAGCCCCACAAACCAACAGTTTTAACATGTCTGATGGACTTCATTTTCAACCTTTTCATTTCCCCCCAAAAATAATTAGTCTTTAAACTCCTACATAAAAGAAAATTTTATTCGTCTAAAAATAGCCATAGTGCTCATCCCCTTGACTGCATTTTGTTGAGTATTAGGTATCTCTCCTGGCTGCTCTGTATGATGCTTATTTTTAGGGCCTCTATTAATATCTTTAAGAATATGATGTAAGAAGACTTGAGACTGTGTTAAATTGGAAAACTTAATTATTATCTTTGTAGTTTTCACTGCTAAATATGAGTAGAAATCAATAGCAGTGTTTAAAACAGGAAGTTTTAAATGGAAGAAGCTGAAGTATGTGAAAGTGAAGTCTGTGACAGCATTGTTGGTATTTAAAAAAGCATGAATTTAAATGAGGGGAAGGTGTTGGTACTCCCATCCACTTCAATTATGGGTCTATTTTGCATTATTTGGTAATTTATGTGGGAACCTATGTGGTCAGAGTTATTTCAGTCAACAAATACTGATTAAATAAACATAATAAATGGAGAGGTTTTCAACCAGTCAGGCTCTACAGTGCTCTCTGCATATGCAGGATAAAGGTTCTGTAACTGTGATTATTCTGAGCTGTGTCTCCTTGACGCTGCTGCCAAACCCCAAGGCTCTCAGATGATGTGCTCTACATTTTTCACCACATTCTGCCAACCTAAAAAAAAAAAAATAATGGGGAGCTTATTAGCCCCTAATTATTTGAAAGAGAAGTTCTGAAAGTTTTTCTGTTTCTCACCAGGAACAATTTGAGGATGATAAATTGCCTTTCTGATGGCAGCACCTCTTGCTCCCATCCTGCTGTTTGCTGCTGTTGTTGTGCCTGGGCTCCGACTGGTGGAACTGGGTGACAGATCCTAAAGGTTCATTTTCACTGAATATTAAAGACAACTGCTGCACATTTAAAATCCACCCTGTTATTTCAGCACTGATGAGCTTTTAGTTTCTGCCACACACCTTTTTCTATTTCAGTTCCAGAGCTGCCAGTGACTTTTTTATCTCAGAAGTGCTTGGATCTAGTGGCACTGATTGCGTGTTAATTTGAGGACAAATAAGCATAAACTTGTTGTTAATAAGTTTAGGATGAAAATTGCTGATCTCTTGGCTACTGGAAGACAGTTGTCCAAGAATAGCTTTGTGAAGAGATTAGCAGACCAAGAAACCAAGTGATTTCAATATGACCTTCCAAAAAAACCAGTTGTGGTTGCCAGCAGGAGCAGGGAGCTAGATTCAATTACCCTTGGAGGTTCTTTTCTGTCCTCACTTCCTAATTAAGCAGGATTTTGCTCTATTCAGCTAATAAGTTTATAGTGATCTAGTAAGTGCTGATGATCTGAGATAGAAAAAAATAATTGAAATTAAAATCCTGTTATTATAATGTATAGGAGCTGCTATATTAGTGAAAATATAAAAATATGATATGCAGACAGCATGAGGTCCAAGGTTTTTTGCCAGATTTTGTATATTTTACCTCCCTACTGGCTGTGACTGTGACAAAATCTGTTTTGGAGTTGTTTTTTGGGTTTTTTTTATATGATGCATTTCAGTAATCTCCTTGTAATCCCACGATAAACTGCTTAGTTTGATGGGGAATGTTAGACATTATTTGTAAAATAGTTGGCCCCTGTGAAATCAGTTTCATTTTCTGATATGCTTTCAAAGGATATACTCTTAACAGCTGTGGGGCCATCCTTGCATTAACCTAATCAACCTCTTTTTGAGAAAGGAGGTATGTCTTGGATTAAATTCTTAAAACCAGGCCATTGGGAACAATGCTGGACAATCTGCACGATTTTAGAATGTTTACTGCTTTCTGATAAATCTTTCTTATTTATGTAATTTTGCTTTTTCTTTCGTTGCTGTGCAGACTTTTCTGGAACGATTGCACTGGTTATTAAGAGAATTTAACAGTCTTGTAGGCAGGTAAAAGCTGCATATATTTGTCTCTTTACTGATTGCTTTCAGGTCTTCTGAGCAAGATAAGTACTTTCCTTAATTTGTAGGACAATTTGGGGCATAAATGTGTCATAAGCTTGTAAAAAACACGTACAGAAGGTGTTGAAAGTCCCTATTTGAAGTAATTTCATATTCATTAGAATACAGCATGCTCCTTAATTCAGCTTTGATGTTTTCTTGCTGATTTTTTTCAGTCCTTTCATTTTCATATGCCAAATAGACCTAAAATGAGAATATCCCCCTAGGTATAAAGAAAGGAGTGCTCTCATTGCTAAATTATAGATGTGGGGGGAGGGAGGAGAGTGGTTGTTTGAAGATCTTATTTGTGCAAAAAACACAGAGAGGATTTAAACAGTTTGCTGGAGTTTTCCCTCCCCCTTCCCCCTACTCTTATTTCCTTTATTCAAGCAATAAATATATTTTTTTTAAAGAGCTCTGCATTTAGGGAGGTACAGACACTCCCATCCTTGAGACACTCTGCCGTTTTTAAAACGCTCAGATGATGTGGTATTTGGGAAAAAAAAATTCCCTGTATCTTCTCCAGCACTGAAAGGGAGGTCTCAGGGAAAAAAAGTGAACTGGCTGGATGCAAACTGCTTTCCTTGACTAAGTTTATGAATTGCCCACCTTGAGCAGTTGGCTTTGAGCAAGGTGTTGTTTTTTACTTACCTGCACTCAGGGAAGATTGGGCAGCAGTTTGCAGAGCTACAGCATCCCTTGTGAAGGGGCTCCTTGTCCTGTGCAGGAGAGGGTTTGAGTACTTCCCTGGAGTGCTTACCTTGTACTTCAGGTGTGTTAGAGAAACTCAACCCATAGGAGGATTTAACCCCAATTACAGCGTTAAGCCTTTGCTTTCGCTAGCTGAGGTAGATTGATTCCAAGGTTGACCTATTTTTAGGTTTATAAGCCTAATGAGTGAAGTCCTAGAGAATCTCAAGCTTTATGTAACCCTGATGTTTGGCTCTGGTTGTGGGACTCCTGGAAATATGCCTGGTGCTTTTTATAAGCAGCCTGCCTCCCTGTAATGGATAGCTGAGATAAATCTTGTTCCTCGAGCGAGCCTGATATTGATGATGACACAAGCGTGTGAACAGGAGCTCAACTGAAAATCCATTTTAATTTCAGGCCCCATTAGTGATGCAGAGAGAAATCATTATTTGTTAAACAGAAAATAAGAACTGATATCTTTCTGAACCATTTGTGTTTCAAACCCGAAAGCCAGTGTAATAAAATACAAACATGTTGATTGATCTTCCTGTTTTTTCATTATTTCTTTAGCTGCTTGAAAAATGAACTGGGAAAAAAAGAGTAGACTGAGGTGAAAATAAGATAATGTGCTGTGACAGGAGATGGGGAGGTCAGAGAGTGGATCTGGATTTGTTTCTTTGTTCAAGCTGCTTGGGGAGTTGAATAATCACAGTTGTTTGGAACTTGAAATAAGTACTAACCATCAACTAGCAGGAAAGTTTAAGTGACCTAGAACAATCCTAAAAGTTTTTTATGTTCTGCAAAGATTTATTCCTTGCCTAATTGAAGACCTCTGCATTATTTAAGATTGCGTTGCCTCTTCAAAATCAGCATTATGTGCAACCTCAGTGGAGATTTCTCTTGTCCTGTTTGGCTTTTCTGAGAAACATCGACCAAATCTTTGGACTCAGCATTTTTTTTAAATTACTGCCATACGTGTTTAATTTAAAAAAGTATAGTACTGGCTTTTCAAGCTATTGATATAAAATGGAAACATTTTTCCTGAAGAAACTGTTTTCATTGCTTGAAACAGCTCTTAACTAACAGAATTCAAAATACTTGAATCCAAACACGTTTGGCCTAGCAAAAGTCCTTAAAATTAGAGCCGTCTTAATGACAACAGGATATTTCAGGAATGCAAGTTACCACTGGATCATGTCACTGATCCCCAGTTTTCCCTTATACCTCACTTTTTTCCCTTAAGAGAAACCTTTCAGGGGACACCATCCTCTCTCTCTCTCTAAATTAACTCAGTTCTTGTTGAGATCCAGAACATCTGGTTTCTGTTAGGTGCACATTGCACAGCTGTTCATGCACTGCTGAATTCCTGGTACTGAGCTCAAATGTGCAAGACACTGAACACTGTGCCTGGCACCCAGCAAAAGGGTTTGGTGTGTCCCTGACAGCAGGTTTACGAGGATTCCCATTCTTACATGGAATTCCTTGTTGGCTGAGAGTTGGGAACACGTGGAAATAATTCCATGCTGCTTTCATTGAGCCTCAGGGATGTGTTACAGTGACTGCAAATAGTGGAAATGGCCAGGTTTAAACTTCTGCTGCCAATAAAGTCAGGGTGACAGAGGGCTCAGCAGCCAAGTCTTTGTGCAGTCTCTCAAGTGGGTTTTATAACTTAAACTAAGTTATCCTCCTCTGCAGAAACAAATGTGCTGCTTCCTGAGCTTGCTAGTTCAAAGGTGTTGAATTTGGTATTGCTGCAGTCACTTCAGTATGTCCTAAAAGGTGTATTTTGTTCAGGTTCCTTGGTAGCAGAGTTATCACCATCAATCATGGTAGAATTGACAATATTCAGATGTATTAATTTCCCCTGATACATTTTTCTAGCACAATTAAGACCTTTCTTTGAAGACATAAGTACAAAAACTGGAAACAGGAGGATGCTGTCACGTGTACTTTTTTAATTGCAAGCAATTTTTGCTCTTTTTTTTCTTTTTTTTTTTTTTTGAAAAGAAAATAATTGCTGTCTTTTTATGCAGTTCTGTTGTCAAGAATATGGTGTGTGCCCTTATGGATACATCAGGCAGCCTTACTGTCTTATGAACATTTTTGTAGGTTTGTTTATGCTCCAATTACAACCGTTTATTTTTCATCCCCTGATGTCTCTTAAGTGTAAATGTTATGGTGAAAGTAATGGGAACAGGGACAAGAACAACAAGACAATTATGTTGCTTGCAGCTACATCAGGCCCTGCCATGCTTGGCTGGAATGTCAATAATACATAAAGCAACATGTAATGACACCTTTTATGTGTGGAAATTGTGATGTATAGAAATCAGTGTGGAATGAGAATGAATCTTCCTGCTAACTGTTGGTGTTGCAGTGTCATTCCCTTGGCCTTCTGATGGTTCTGGGTTTGTCAGTGTTCAAAGAATTTGCCTTTCTGGGTTGACTAAAACAGCCTGATTGTGCTCTGGGGACATTTCTGTGTTTAAGTTTTGGCAGTTCTTGCAAGTGCTGACTGTGGGACTGTTTAGAGCAGCTTATGGGTTTACAGCAGCTTAAGCCCGTGGCTTATGGGTGACACCCTACCCTTGTTCCCACTAATGGCAGAAATGTAGAAGTTAAAACTGAGGCCAGTAATGAGTAGAAAATGCAGCATTCCTGTGTTACCTGAGAGGTGTTGGTGCCCAGAAGCCAGGCAGGTGCCCTGCTTGTGGTGTCTGACCCTGCTGCTCAGAGGTTTATCAACTTTTTCATCAGCCCAGATGCTGGTGAAGATAATTCACCACAGCATGCTAAAGTCAGCTACAGCAAAATGAACTCTTCACTTTACCCAGTCACTAATTTTTTCTGATGTTTTTAGACGTTTTATGCACTAACACAGGCAATGCTGATACACACTGGTAAGGGAGATGGTGAATGATTTAAGATTACAACTGAGCTGTATCATTGTGCTCTTGCCATCATCTCTAATTAACAGATAAGCAAGGAGTACAGGCAGCACTGTCAGCAGGAGCTTGAGACTAAGCTTTTATCTTACTCTTCACATTATTTGTGAGCATCAGTCAACGGTGAAGTTGCAGTGGGCGGTAATGAAAGTAGAACATGACATTTCTTTCCTTTCCCCATCTAATAATCTGACCTTTTGCATCATTCTGCTTTAAAGCAGCAGAGCATTTTGAGAGTAAACTGTTCTCCCCCACCCCCACTTTTCATTTTTCCTGTGATATGGAACAGAAACGCAGATCAATGGAGGAGGAAGGGACCTCTGGAAGTCGTTTGGCCGATGTCTAACTTGGATCAGCTTTGAAGTTTTGTTGGTTTGCTCGAGGTGCTGTGTGGTTGGAGTTGGGGTATCCCCCATCAGAACATCCCTATTCTGTGTTTGACCTCCTTTGTCAGGACAATCTTTTTTGTAGTATCTTGTTGAAATTTCCCGTGCTGCATCTCGTGCACACCTCAGGCTGAGTCACTTGGCTGCCAGACACCAGTCCAATCTAATCCTACTGCTTCCTTTCCAGTCAAACCAGTCTGGCACTGAGGGTTCCTCAGTCCCGTGGGCTGAGCTGGATGTGGCAATGCTGCAGGGCCTCTCTTTTGTTACATAGAAAAGTTCATTTTTTCAGTGCCATGCTTTGCTCCTGTCCTTGGGTGGGTTTAAAAACACAGGGCCCAGGCTTGAGGAAATCATTTGTATGAGGATGTGTTCAAGGGTGCATGATTGGGATCTTTATTGCCTCTACAAACCCAGATATATGGTCAAGCAAGCAACCAATATTATTTCCTGGATGATGTGCCTGGGAAAAAAAAAAAAAAACAAACAGTCCAGAAATATCTATTAGTCCTAACTATGTTTCTTTATGTACAGAAACAAAGTTAAAAGTTCCTTTGCATTCCTCTTGACCTTTCTAATTTCGCTTTACCTGATGTTTCCATTATTTTTTTTCTTATGAAAACATTTTTTTAAACTTTTTTATTACTTTTTTGTTGTTGTGTTAAATGAGGAAAACTTTTTCTATAGCTCTCTGTGACTTTCTAATTGCAGAAATCAAGAACAGGAATTTTTATTAAAGAGAATTGTAGTTTGTTTGCTTGCACAGTTTTGTGGTTTCTACCTGTGTTTTGTAAGTCCTGTGAGCTGTGACTTTCCTTATAATCCAAACAGGGATATGGCACAATATTCTGGGTTACATGTTCTGTGTGTTCCCCATCACCACTCCTGCTTGTATTGCATTATTAGTCTCAAGGAAAATTCAGAGTTTGTGGGGTTTTTGATGTTTTCCCAGTGACTGAATTTTACTGGGCTGTTGAGAAGAACGTGATATCCTTTGGCCACTTGTTTCTAGTTGAAATGAAAAAGTGGGGTCTAGCTAGAGATGTGCTTTCCATATATAAGAAGGAATTTTCTAGGAGACAGAATAAGCAAACTGTTAAAAATTGACAGAACTGTTACAAAGGTGCCAAAATTCGGGTTTATCGTGAGAATTTCATTCTCTGAAAATTTTAGGCAAAAGATGAATAAATCTGTGGCCTCTCTGTAATAGATCTGTGAAGAAGTATGTTGGTAGTGTCTCCTTTTACATTGGCTGGCATCATTTCCTATGCAGTTGAACAAAAAATATCTTATAATACTGAGCTGGGCTGGAGCTCTAGGCTGGTACTTGATTTAAAACACCACCCAGGTTGGTTTGGCAGCCACACCTGTATTTCTGGAAGCTGCTTTTCCACACAGCATGTTCTGAAAACATCCCCTTGTAGCTGCTCCCTTGTACCCTGAATTTCAGAGTACACAAGTCCTTTTGCATTCAACATCATAATTTCTCTCCTGCAGTGCACGAGTTGGGGAACACAAAGGAGCTCACTGCTCGTAACTGAGATGACTCATGGCTCAGTATGTGGGTTCAAAATACTTAGTAGAGACACTGTCTTTGGTGGATCCATTAAAAATACAGGTTTATGATTAAAACTTTATTCAGTCATCTGCAAGAAATGGCAGAATTTGCAGATGCAATTAGAGCACAAACTCGTAGTCTTCTGTTCGTGTTTGTTTCTCGGAAATGGACCAAGATTTCGATAAATTCACTTCTCTCCCTTTTATCCTGCATTTTTCTAAAGAGTTTCATTGCTACCACTCACCTCAGACTTCATAGTGCACAGTGTCAGATGGGATTTTTGATGTCCTGAATAATCAATACAAACTGCATTTGCTAAATTATTTCTTTTATGAAATTAGATGCACATTCTTTCTATCTCTTGAACACAAGTTTGAAGCAATACATTGAGGCTGAAATTAGTAGGGATTGCAAGTAATGAAACTGTTGTTCACACTTTCCAGGTAAGAGGTACTTCAGACAATTTATTTTCTTTTGTCTTGATAATTATAAATCTATGCTTTAAAGTTCTCTCTCTTTTTTTTTTTTTTTTAACTAAGAATGTCAGAGTCTTTCCTTAAGAGAAAGAAATTATTCTCTCTGGTCTTCCCCAGCTCTTTAATCATGTTTGGCAAGGAATACATGTATGTTGCCCAAATTACCCTGAAATATTAAGCTGATTTAAAATTAAGAAGCACCAATTAAACAACCATCCTTCTTGTCCTTATGGTGTGCAAAGCTTTGGCAGGGGCTGCCCAGGGAGGTTTGGAGTCCCCATCCCTGGAGGTGTCCAGGGGAGGCCTGGACGTGGCACTGGGTGCTCTGGGCTGGGTGACGAGGTGGGGGTCAGGCCCAGGTTGGACCCTGTGATCTTGGAAGGCTTTTCCAACCACAAGGATTCTGTGACCCTGATGTTGCTTTCAGTGCAGAGTCATGGCCTTGCCCCTTCACAGTTTTCTCTCTTTTTTTTTAAATTTTTATTTAGTGTAGCAGCAATTGTTTCCCTCCCTGCACTGGGCAGGAATGATTCCATTTTGTGTCCAGTAGAAGTTTGAGTAAGGAAACTTTGCCTTATTAAGTATTCAGAAGGATGTAATTATCCATTGTTATTAATTTATTAATATTAATATTTAATTGAATTTCATTATAATTAAATTAGCAGTAGTGTATTAGCTATCCTGTGATCAATCTGCCAACACTTACACTTTCTCCTGCTTGATTTTTCTTTTAGTACATTCCAACTAACATTTAGGATTCATTGGTAGTGAAAAACTGGTTTTCCATAGCTTAGCAGATGACTTTGCAAGTGTGTCTCCTCCTGGTTCCACTCTTTCCATTTCTTTTTATATCTAAGCAACACTAGAAGTAAAGTTGTCTTTTTTTTTTTTTTTTTAGGAATACACAATGCAGTGGCTTCTGCTTTCTGCAGAGATTACCTTTCAGTTCACCATCAGATTAGAAGCTTCTTTTGGTTTCATT
Organism: Climacteris rufus; assembly: GCA_013398175.1. NCBI lineage: Eukaryota > Metazoa > Chordata > Aves > Passeriformes > Climacteridae > Climacteris > Climacteris rufus. Next base: position 604,769 of record VZRZ01008316.1, on the reverse strand, counting down.
TTTGAAAATCTATATTCTCAAATTCTAAATTAAATATTCTTAAAAAGCAGAGGAGATTCTGTAATGGGGTAGCTTACAGAAGTAATGACCACTGGGAAATGTAGTTGAAGTTGGTATTGGGATAATATTCTCTGGCATCAAACATACCAGTAGAATTTTGGCAAAGTTCTCTGCATGTTTGTCAGCACATTTTTGCTGCACGTTGATGGTGACCAAATTGCACTGTATAAATCCCAAAAAGGTTCTTTATCATGGAGTACAAACACTTCTCAATATTAAAGACGAAAGTATTCAGAAAGTATATCCTCTTGGTTCTTATTATATTGAGCTAAAAGCCTTGGCAGAACTATTTCTAGAAAATTCCCATTACTGGGTTTCGGATATGGACTTGCTGCTCACTTACAGCTCTCTTTAATGACAAACACTACTTGGAAATGGCTTAATTGGATTGTCTGCTTAATAGCATTAGGATTGTTGTGCTGGTTTAGCTGAGCCCTAATGGCCCTTTGCTGGTTAAGAGATCAGTAAAGCAGCAGAATGGAAAGAGAAACTGTAGGTTTGAGAAAAGATTTGCTCCTCAGAGAGCTGCTGTCCCTGAAAGAAGAGGAGGGGACTGCTGAAGAAAATGCTGAATATATTACATATATGACTGAGTTTAGTGGGAATGTTTTATTGCTCCTTTCTAACTGGTTCAACAACTGCACATTTTGGTTTCTGGTCAGCCCTGAGATTTGGCACAGATGGTTGTGCCAGCTCAGAAGAGAATTTTTTGGTTCTGTTTGCAGTCTTGGTCCTACAGCCATGAAAGGGGATCTCCAAGACAGTCACAAACCCCTGGGAAGTGGGAAAATAAACTTCTCAGTGCTCTTTGACCCTTTCAACAAGTAATTTCTGAAAATATAAATTTTGCCCAAGGCCTCATGTCTGGAGAGAAGAATCAAAAGGAATAAACAGCCAAGTGTCAGTGGGGAGAAGGGCTGACTGAATTTAATAGGCTTGTGGACATTCTTTATTGAGCAGAGGGCTATGGATTGAGTTTGTGTGGGAGTTTGTGTTGTTTAGTATTTCTTCTGGCTCTCAGGGAGGTTTTGCAAATTGTTTGAGATGTCAGGTTCCCCCTTAGCTCAATGTCCAGAGAAGGCTTCATTGATCCTGTGCTTTAATGTGATTACAAGAGACTACTTGGCTGATAAAATACTCTTTTGTTAGAAGTATATAATACATATTTAACAAACTTCCAAGCAGATGGCTAATTAGATAGTTTGGTGATGCTAAGCTGATCATATGTTCTAGCTCTAAATAAAAATTTAACAAAGCTTCATTTGAATATTTTAAACAGACTTACATAATGTTTTCTAATTAGTATTAAGTAAAGTGAATACTGTCGGGATTGTCCATATTAATGTGAAAAGATATTACTATTCTGCTCCCTTTTGGATTGGGGTTATCTGGTGTTGACTGTGATTCGCTTTCTTGAGGCAACACAAACTAAATGGGGGTTTCTGGCTATCATTTCACTCTGTATATTTTTTTCATAACCACATCCAAAATGAAATTAGGTAAATACTAAATATATATGGAAAACTTTGTTACTTCTAATAACATTTCTACCTTCATGATGAAATTCTAAGGCATCATATCATTAGAATAATTTGGTGTGCTGTTTAACTGTATGTCAAGTTGTTTTCACAGTTAAATTCAGGAAAAGAAAATATTACAAGTTATGAATAAAAATACTTATAAAACTATAACAGAGGGAGAAAAAGGAGATTACAAAACTGTTTGAAATTCTTCTTTGAAAGTAAAGTGAATAAGAGACAGTTCACTATGGAAATTTAGGAAAGATATATTTCCCAACAGTGAGTATGTTGTGGAAAAAATGAAGATAAAGTCATTTAAGAGAGGTGTGTAAAAGGGAAGTAGGAAAATCCAGTTAGATAAGTAGTGAAAAGGAATTCTAAAAGTAATTATAGGCAGCTTTGTAATTGGATCTGGGAATGGTGAAGACATGCAATTGCTCATAAGTTTATTCTGAATAGTTTTGTTTCCTGAGGCTGATCATAGTATATGGTGCCATATATGACTGCTTGGATTAAATACTGTTGTATTTGCTACACAAGTGACACTGAGAACACTTCCTACACAGTATCATGGGCCACAAGAGTAGTTCTTTATGGAGACCAGAACTTAGAAAAGGCTTTCTCATATATTTAGTGTGAAGAAATGTTCTCCTCCCTTTCCCCTTCCTCCTTTTCGTGTTTTTTGCCTTTTCTTTTTAGTCTCAGGCTTGATAAGCAAAATCAAAGTGGTGTTTGCATTGTTTCCAGTCTGTGCAAAGGCAAAAAGTATCAAATACTCGATGGTATCTCTGTTTTTAAAGGCTTTTTGCAAGAAAATTAAAATTTAAACTTCTAAAATGACCTCAGAACAAAACCAAGTTACTGTTTCCTTGCAGTCCAGTTGCTCTTCTGCCTCTCCACAGAAGATTTTCTAAGTTCCAGTCTCAAAAGAAGGGAATGCTACTGGCAGACAATTAATGCTGTGTTAACATTTTGGTTTTTATTAAAAGTACTCTATCTAGGCAGGGTCAGGAGTGTTATTTGCAATAACCTCCCAGCCTTGCTTTTTGGTGCCAGATGATTAAACAGGGCTGCTGCCATCCTGTACATGGCTTGGCTCCTCTGAGCCCCACAAGAGGAGAAGATATTTGCCTCTCTCTTTTAATTGATTTCCTCTATCCTTCTCCAACAAGCTGTCAGATTTGAATGTTTGCCCCAGTTTTCTTTGTCATATGTAGAGGTAGTGGGTTGGTTGTTCAAAGCTGGCAGGAATCAGCAGATATTATGCCAATAAGGAGAATTCAGATGCCACAGATGTCTTAGAATATTGGGGGAAGCAGTGGGACTCATGCACTGAATTGCATTTCTGGGGCTGTCACCACCCAAGTACTTGAACACTGAAGAGTTGATTTCCCATATGGAACTTTCACTGTATTATTCTCTGTAAATGTTGAGCCATTGCTTCTGTAGCTCTCCCTAATTCAGTTGTAGTTCTCTAATTCACTGGATTTGGGTTTAGCTATCATCTAGAAATGATTGAAAAAAATTCCCTTACCGCTTGAAAAGACTCCTGTATCCTAATTTTACGTGAACTCAGCGCTGGTATTTTTGCACAAAAGAACAGATTGGAGTTAGAGGAATAACGTGAGTCCACACAAAACAGACAAGATTGGCTCAGCACTGATTCCCATTTGCTCCTGCTACCTTGGAAACAAAGGATGGCATGACAACAAAAGCAATTCAGAAAGAAAGGTTAAACCTCAAAAACATTTGAAATGTAGTCTTGTGGGGAAACTCTTCCTTAGTGTTTCAGAATAGATTTTCAAGTTTTAGTGTATGTCACTAAGAATTGTCTGTTTCTTTGAACCTCATCTTAGTTCAAATCAGGACTTCTAAGTAAAAATATAAGGAGGTGATTTTAATGTATCAACACTTGAAATATTCAATTTTAAGAACAAAAAAAAAAAGGTCTGAGGTCTATTGCAGCTAAAAATAATTCTTAGTCTGAGCCATTCGAGTTTTTGTTAGCAATTTTTGGTCAAAAACTTTCCAAAAACCATGCTCAGTGTTTCTTGTGTGGATGAAATGAAAGGTAGGGACCATAAAGATGTGGGGCTGATGTCCAGCAGTGCTTTTAGCTGGGTTTCTGCACATTTTCCTGGCCCTGCAGTGCTCTGAGGTCAGCCTGGCACAGCAGTGAGACTCCCCCAGCTCGTGCTTCACCTTGGGAGAGGTTTTGGAAATTGTGTTCATCCTGCTGCTCCTTCTTCTGTGTCCCCAGGGGTCTCCTCACTGCAGCTGGGGGCAGCAACCCCCACTACCCTGGCCACGAGCAATACCACTGATGTTCTTTGAAGTGTTTGTGGGGTTTTCTTAATTATTATTTTCCTTTTCTTGCTTGTGCTGCTCCCTGTTTCATTGTTCAGGTCTCTCTTCTGCAGTTGTCTGTCTTAATTTCCTTGATAACCCAATTTAGCCAGGGTAAGGATACTAAAGACAAATATCACAACATGTCGAAAGTCAAACGTTTGAGCTCACATTCACAGTGGGTTCTCTGCAGAAGGATAACAGCATAATAGCTTTTAAGAAAAATGGAATTTTAAACATTTCTTTTTATAAGATGTTCACTTACATAGGTGTAAGCTCCCAAACTCATTAATACTATGTTTTGCTGTTTAGTCAGGTCATTCAAAGGCTGTGCCAAAAAAAGAAAGAAAGGAGGTATTTATTTTTTGAATAAACAGTGCTGGTGTAATTTGAAGGTCTCTTTATTCATGCAGAGGCAGCAGTGAGGTGAACAAACACTGTTTGCTTCCCTTTTCAGTTCATCCTCAAGAAGGGCTTTTCTTATTTGGTTGGGCTCTTTCAGTGCAGCCACTCAGCAACTTCCAAGGGCCTTTGACTCGGACATTCATCTCTAAATGCAAAACCAGTCAGCAAAGAAGGGTCTTCAGAAAAGCTGGACTGAAAAACTGTGAGTGCTGAAGTTCGCTGCTGCAGCTCAGTAACAAGCCATTAGAATTATACTTGACTTCCTAAATACACATTTCCAATAAGTACTAAAATTTAAAGATTTTTTTTAAAGGCATTTGCAAATTACCATGCGACCAAACATAGTTTGGGAACCATGCACACGTTACAATATTACATCTCTCCATATGTTGACATTTTTTACAAATTAGGATAATCTAATATCAAACTACATGTTTAAACTTCCCAAATCTAAGGTAAAAAAAGTTTCTAGCAAGAATTTAAATTTTAGATACACTTGCATTAGTTTGATTCCAATCTTAGCAACTTCATCTTCATACTCCAATGAGCTTTTCTGTTACTGTCAAAAACGAATTTTCCTTTTATTGCCACACAAGAGTGAAGGACTATAATTCAAAAGATAAAATGTATTGCAAGTCGATTTTAGAAGACCTCAACCTAAATTTAGAACTTGAAAGGACAGAAAGGGCAACAATGTCAAAAGTTAAACAGAAAATGTAGGAATTGTGGCACATAGGATCTGTCTTAGAACTGGCACAATCTGCATTACACCAACAGTTCATTTTAAAATTTAGACATGGTGATCACTTGGATGGTTTTGTCAGTAATTATTTTTGAAAACAGAGTAAATATATCTATCCTGTCCATTTGTCCTTATTTTGGAACACCTGAATATTACTTCTCAGAAGTATTATAATATGCACAATAGAAAAGGGCATTTTTCACCTTTTAGGTATAAATTTGAAACTTCTGAATTGCTCAAGAAAAAGAGACAAAATTTTATTTAACTCCTCCAGTTTTCATCAAGGCATTTCTAATCTAAGAGGCTTCCAGGGCAAGAAGCTTTTATTTGTCTGCCATGGTTGTACCTGTCACAGCAACTTGGCATTTTGCAGGGCACTAATAATGGAAATGGCATTCTGCTGGAATCTGTCTGCTCCACACAGCAGGAGCATCCAGGCCTTCAAGTCCAGCACTTCAAAGCTTTTTTTCTGTTTTAAAATTAAACCCACATGCACTGGACTAATATTTAAACTGTTTGGGGTTTTTCCCTTGCTGCAGTTTCATTCTCTCACCTGACAAAATTAATTTAGATTTTAGAAATGTCTTGTTAAAATCCTCTGCAAAGTGATGACTTTGTGGTCAGAAGTAGGAAAATGCTTGAAATGTCCCTCAGTAAAAGTTGTAATAGTTCTGTTCCCTGAGATCACTGCAGTGTTTCATTTATTTGTGAAAGGGGAGAAACCTCACGAGTTGTTTCAGCCTGTTCTCAGTACTGAACATCCCTCCATAAATATCCTTTAGTTATTTGGATCTCTTTGTACATCCTTCTTTTCTTCCTGAGCTATTGAAACATTCAAACTTAGCATAATTCTGATGGAACTTCTTTAGAATGATGTTTAGACCAAGTTTATTACGGCAAAAAATAAGGTACTGTGCTTGTGAAAAAAAACATTCATTTCAATCTATAGTGGAAATCAGTTAAAAAGGGAACTACATTATTCATTTATACAACCGTCTTTTACAGAAAACCTTTCTTTGTTTTTAATAATTTTTGGCATGCATTTCTCCCCAGTGCTTCCCATTGTAATTGTTCTGTTAAAATGCTTTAGGATATAATTTTATTAGACCTAAATCAAGAATTCTTTGAAAGTGTCTTTCTCATGGAGCCCCTGGAATCTGGCTGTAACAATTGCTGCTTACAGGCTTCCTGCTGCCTGACATTGAACTGAGGTGGGAGAAAATCCTGCATCCAGACAGATCCATGGCAGGACACAGCTGTCAGCAGAAGTAGTCACTGAACTGAAATAAATGACAAGATTTAGACTGACACATAACCACCAGAAAGCTCCTTGTGTTTTGGTTACAGACTTTGTTTATATTTTCCCTGGATCAGTCTTAAGACTGATTTATTACAGGAGAAAATTATGTACAGAGTTTATCTTAATGGTTTGAAGGTTCAGCTTAGGAAGAAAACTCCCCAAAAAATAGAAATATAGAACCTTCTCTAGTCTAAATGTTCTGTAGATACCCTGATATAAAAGGAGCTGTGATCAGCCACAGCAAGGAGAGATTTCCTGCCTGAATGTATTCATTTTAGAGAAAAATGGTAAGGGAAAAATTAATACATTTTTGAGAATGCGGTAAGGGAAAAATTACAATCATGAAGAGGCAAAGGATGGTAGTAGTCATATTTTTCCAGGAAATTACTTAAACTGGTGTGAAAGAGTATCATTCATGATGGGACTTGGGTGAAGCAAAATACACAACTATATAGTCTGCAGTAAAATTCTTTTTCAGGCTGTCGAAGGCCATGAATGAAACATTCATACTTTGAATGAACATGTTGTCCCTGAAGACAGTCATGTTTTGAGCAGAATAAAAATAGTAGTTGAAAGAATGGAAAAGAGTATTGAGTGTGTTAAGTAAAGGAACAGAAATTTCATGTTACAAAGCAGAGTTGATTTCCATTTTTTATTATAATACATCTTTGAGGTATTTTTTTGTTGCATTTTCTGTGCTGGAACACAGGTCCATAATCCTAAAAATGCCACCACTGGATCAAAGGTCTGAAGAATATTTTGGCAGCCAAGTCACTCTGCTCCCACAAAGAAAGCACTGAGGGAGGACAATTTCTGCACGTTGGACTGAGCTGAGCTGTTTCTCCATCCTGGTGGCTCAGGGTGCTTCTCTCCTCTGTTTCCCAGATTTTGCAACAGTAAAATTGCTCTATTTTAGTTGGAGACCTGGGAGACTTTTAAAAAGTCGTTTTCAATTGCTGTTTCTGTTGGGCATTACACAGAGAAGGGATTGGAGTAAGAGGTTAGTGTTATGACCTGCTGATTGCTTTTTGTATAAAAGCCTATTATTCAAACTGGAAATTCCACAGAGATGAAAGTACTCGGTAAGTGACCCATGATACACAGTGTACACTATACCTCTATTATCTTCGTGATACAAATGATGTATTAATCGTTTAAATGATTAAAACAAAATTACATTAGCAGGAAGTAATCAGTGAAATGCATCCTTGCTTAAATCTGCTAAATCTACTAATACTTTTTTGGCTTTTAGTGCTCCCTGATGCAGCAGTGTAAATTTGATGCAGCATGCAGTCCAAAAGCCTCTTAGGCTCTTTTAATCTTAAAATCATGAAATGATGCAACTGCCCAATGTGTCGCTTCATTTGAGGGACAGGTTCCATGCTAGAAATGAAGATCTATCACATGAACATGGATTTCCACCCGGAAATTCCAGGTTCTTACCAGTTAATCCCAAAATTGCATGGCTAATCTGGGTAGTGCCTGTCTGCACTTGGGTATTTGGTGAGCTATACAAAGAGAAAGTACATTAATTCTCCTCTTGGAAAACAATAATAGCAGAAGTTACACCACAACTTTTGGCTCTATTTTATTTTCATCTTGGAATTTTTATGCAGAGCATGGTCAGACAGTACTGGTTGGTGAATTTGTAAATTTACAGCCTATTTGTGAAGCTGAATACATCTGAAAAGTATTAAACCTTTCCTCGACCTGAAATTGTTAAAGGCTGATTAAAAGGTACATGTAAATTGAACTTACTTCATTCATGGTAACTTAGTATATCATATAAAAAGGAGGTAAGATTCATAGGTAGCATCCACTACCTTGTCTAGTAGCCAAGAGCCCAAAAATCCAGAGTTCTGAAACATTTAGATGGGCAGAGGCTTCCTGTGATTCCTGTTAAGCCTGTGGTAAGTGCTGCACATAACTCAGTCTCAGAGAACACGGAGTATCACACATTTCATTAAAGTCAGTGATTTCAGTTAGGAGACTTAATGACAACGCTTGCAAGCAGGAGAAGTTAGAGTATATTTTCCCCATCAGATGGAAAAGAGGCAATTAAGACATCATCTGGGTCAATGAATGAGTCTAGACACACTAATAGCCACCAGGGAATTTGCATCTCTTCTTTCAGCGTGCATAATATGTCCAGAAATTGGTCCAAAAAGGGAAGGAATGAGCTGAAGAGGCTGAAAGTCGGGGTGCTCTGGTTCTAGGGGACTCTGCTTTGCCTGTCCTTACACACACCCTGGTCCTAAACCAGCTCCCTGCAGCCCCCTCTGTGTTTGGAGCGAGAGCTCAAGGGCGATGTGATCAATGCCTGAGCCCTTGCTATGTGGCAGGAGGGCAGCACTTAGGCTCCAAAATAAAGATAAAGCAGTTTTTAACCTCAACCCCCTAGGAAAGAAGGAAGTGTGGCACTAATGGAAGCAGGAGGCACGAGGCAGAGCATCACTTTGGTCCCAGCAGCACAGGGGATTCTCCTGGCTCGGTGCAGAGCCAGGCACAGCAGCCTCGGCCAAGCAGCAGGAGCTGGCTCAGAGCTCAGTGCATACACAGATTATCCTATTAATTTAAACCTTATTTTACTTTATCCAACCTCTAGCATGAGATTAATCTGCTCACATTTAAATGCCAACATTGTAAATGTTAAACTGAGAGATGTCTTGGATCCCTTTGTAGCCTGTGGAGAGGAGTGGGCTCTGCTCAGATGTGATTAATCTCATCCTAAATAATTTTTGTAAAAAGAGTAGTATCCATCTTTTCTAAGAGGTGACTTTTCCACACGATGCAAGCAATTATATCAAGATGAAGCACTGCTTTTAACAGACATGCCTGCTTTCCTCTGTTGATTACAAAGCCGTGAGCTCAAGCAAATACAATCTCTGTAAATGTCTAAACGTGCACATGGGATAAATCCCACTGGTGTTCATTTATAAACCTGTAATAATCAGGCAACCCAAGGCAGCTCCCCCCTCCTGTGACTTGATGAATCATAATGCTCCAGCAAGGAAGGATAACAATTTTATTTACAAAGAAATGTCAATGGTAAACAAGAGAGAACAAGTCATGTGTTGCTCAGCAAAAGTGAAAACCTGGCTTTCTGTTTTGACAGTGTCCATTAGCTGAGCAGGGAGCAGAGCTCTGATCACTTGGTGTTTGGAGGAGCTGGGAGGGCATGAACACACATTTATTAACACGAGTGTGAGCACTATGCACAGGAAGCCATCACATGAGCAGAAATGCTTTTTCCTTTAAAGCAAAATGAGCTTAAGTGTGAATTCCTCACTAACAGAATGATAAAGTGTATGGCATTGCTGGAAGTAGAATTTAAATGCACAAAGTATGCGGAGAGGGGTCATTCACTGAGAAGGCTGAAAGTCTCTTGGGTATGCAGAGGCTTTAATAATTCTTGTATCAAATTGAACAACTACCCTGAAGTAGGAATAATTTCCCCCATTTTAGAGATGGTAGGGGGTTTCATTCTTGTCTTCTTTTGCCACAGGCCCTTTCAAAAACCCTTTAACCAAGTCTTACATATAAGATCCTGAAATGAAGATGCCAACAGAAATCATGACAGGACAATTTGTATTGTACAACAGCTCCTGAAAACAAGCTAAAATCTGCATCACTGTAAATCAGAACAGTGTGTGCCAGCTGCTGTCAAAACAACACAAGTATAATAGAAGTTTGACAGATTTTGGTTGCATCTTACTTCAAAAAATGGAGCTAGTTAATGCATAACATAAACTGTTAAAAAGTTAAACTCTTACTTATGTGGGGTTTTTTTATTTCTATTTGTTTTACATCAAATGACTAATTTACAAGTGCTACCAAGTATAAAGAGCCAGGATTTTGATCCACATGTGTTTGTTTGAAGGTGTAGGTCTTGTCCTTTCCATTTTCTTTTAGTAATGAGTCTAGTGAACTCACAGTACCCATCTGTCACTAATCCACATCAGCCTCCTTTTTTCCCCTCTGTGTAAGGTTTGGTGATTCACTCTGTTTGAAGGGAGCAGAATCCAGCAGGCAATGGCCTGAGCCAGGATACCATTCCTCTAATCAATATCCTTCCATATTCCTTATATTCAGCATGTATTTATCAAATCTGTTAACTGCAGCACAAAATGAATTTCCTGATGCAGCTTAAATGTTTAGCAGTAGAGGTGAAAGGTAATTCATCTTTCCTCGTAGAGTTTGGGGAATAGTAACTTTTTGATGGAGAATTTTCTTGTAGGAGGTAACCCTGAAGTCCCTACAGTGATGGTTCCCATCTGCATTGAAATAAAACAGTTGGGTATGTGCCAGGTTTAGATTTAGATTAGACATGAGAAGGAAACTCTTGAAGGGTGGGGAGGCCCTGGCACAGGGTGCCCAGAGAAGCTGTGGCTGCCCCAACCCTGGAAATGTCCAAGGAAGGTTGGATGGGCTGGGAGCAGCCTGGGATATTGGAAGGTGCCAGTGGCAGGGGTGGAACAAGTTGATCCTTAAGATCCTTTCCAACCCAAACCATTCAATGATTCTTTGATTCTGTGTTCTGTGGAAAGGCTTTCCTTACTCTACTCAGCATTAGGAATGTACATTGGGATGAAGCTTTGTTTCCTGCTACCTGTATAAGAACTTGACATTTCTTACAAACATCTTGCTGGTAAAATAGCTTTTTGTTTTGTTTTATTCATGACAGCAAAAGTGGAATTATGAAAGAGCGGAAGGAGAGCTGAGTAACAGATTCAGCCAGAATTTCTTAGTTGTGTAAAACGTTCTTATTAGATTAAAGTATTAAAAAACCCCAAAAAGCTCAGAGATTTGCATATTCCTTTAATGGGTTATTTTGAGCTTCCATTGAAGCAGATACACTTTCAGCAGATTGACTTAAATGCTGGTTGGGTAATAGAGCAAGAAGAAAAACCATAATCTTTTTCTTTGGATCAGAGAGTCATTTAAAGCTTAAATATGACTAATTACCACAACTGAACTTGTGATACCCCTTGCACTTGTTAATAGATTTACAGTGTTGATTTCTCTGTGAATGGATGTAAAACACAAACAAAAAAAAAAGCCCTTTGTGTATTTTTAAAATATAAATACAATCTTTTGTTTTCCCTCACAAAAAAAAATAAATGTATGAAAATACCAGTTTAAACTACGCAGCAGTAGTTTAAAGGAAAAGTTTCTAATTTTTGTGGCTTTTCTACAACAGCTTAATGCAACTGAAATAGTTTAAAATTTTTAAAAACCTCAGTTTTACAGAAATGGGAAGGTTCTGTCAGAAGAATGAGGTTCCATTATGCAGCAGGTAAATGAACCATGAATTCCTGATTACAGCAATACCTGGCATTACTATTATTAGTCGTAGTGTCAGCTGTTGCTTAGCAGAAGTATGTCCAAGAAGAAAACATAAAAAAAACCCCCTTTTTAATTCTGAAATTGTACCATAAGGAAGTGCAGAGAAGGGAGCAAATGTAAAGGTGTGGAAAGAAAGGAACTGGGCTGTCCTCAGCTGGGTCGATGCGAGTTGTCAGCGCTGCATGGTTTAAAAATAATAGAGCACATTTTTTCTGTTCACTTTCTTTTTGTTACTTATCTGCAATTTGTTCCAAATTCTGAGTCACTTTCATAGATCTGTTTTTAATGAGTTTTATCCAGTCAGTGAGTTTCAGAACAAATGCATCCACTGGGTTTTCAGCTGTAGAAATTCTCACCAATCACATCTACGGTAACTGAGGCAGCCTAGAATTTATAGTTAAACAATTGATACAAACGCCAATCTTTGCCTTTAGGGGTCTATAATGTCAAAATAAAGGAGAAGCAGATGGCTGGGGAAATGGGGCAAAACCTGAGATAGGAATTTTCCTGTCTGATCTCTGTGGTGAAGATGCTGAGCCATTGGTGAAAACTTTGGGGTCCTTCCACAGCCCAAATCAGCAGCTCCAGGCTGGAAGGAGCCTGGTCCTGCCCTGGAGCTGCAGTTCAGGCAGTTCCCTGGCTGATTTCCTGCACACCCACCCCTTCCTGGGCAGCAACTTGGATTATTTTGCTGCATCAGCATAAAAGCAGTGATAACGTGCTGAGGAGGGAAGGTTTGAATAAGGAAGGGACTTCGTGGCCACTCAGCCAAAAGCGTCGGCAAAAAGTGTCGGGTCCAGGGCAGGAAGGAGCAGCTGGGGAGTGGGGCAGACCCCAGAAATGTTTCCTTCAGCAGAGCTCTGGGTTTGTGCCTGTGTGAAGCAGCTATGAAAGCACAGACTAAAGCTCCTTTCTGTAGCAGGGATTGACAGGTTGAGGTTGTTTTTAGCTCGTTTTCTGCCCGTCAAGCACAGTCAGTCTGTGTCACAGGAGAATTCTTGCTGCACTGAAACTGTGGGCTTGAGGTGTTGTAGCTTTGCCCTCCAATTTGAAGGGATGTTTTTACCCAGAGTAGTGAAGGAATTAATTTTCTAAAGAAACTTTCTATGGAAAGAGTCTGGCTGGAGTTTTGTGACCTCTTACATTCTCTCCCTCTCTCCTGGCTGTTTGCCTAAGATGGTTTAGTCCTTTCTAAAGTCCCATTTTCCACTGATTCTAGGAATGACATATTTGCACGTTAATTATGACATCTTTAAAACAAAGTTCCAGCTACACGAAAATCCATGGTGCATCCAGGTATTAATGGAAGTTTGATTTCTTCTCTAGTAGTTTGTTGATGTGTGATAATATTCCGTATGTGAGATGCACTTGTTCAAACTTTGGAGCCTGACATTACTTCTACATTTTTTATACCACTTCGGCATAATTCATGCAAAAGTCATCTGTTTACATGCCACTTGGAGTCTACTGGAATTTGGTTTTTTTCCATCTGCATCTCTAACAGTGTCACATTGTTTATGGAGAGAACATGCAGTTGTCTATAAATCACTTTCTTTCATACAGTTTTACTGCATTATTTTACACAATTTGTGAAGGATTTAAGCACCCTGCAGTGTGCAGCATTACAAGGCATAAAGTGATTGAAAATAAAAACTATTTTTGGCTGAAATAATGGAATATTCACCATCAGAAATATGAAACAGCATTTAAGTGTGGGTGAGATGTAATGAATGAGCTGCATTATATAAAACGGTATTACTCAGGCTATTAATTATAAGGACTTAAATTCAAATCTTGTAAGGGAAAAGGTGGCTGTTTTATCTTGCTCCAAACTATGGAATGATCTTTGTTTCCAAACTGAGGCTTAAGGAGAAACCTTGCCAAATACAGCAGTTGATCCATTAGAGCTTGGACATTCACCATTGAATATCTGAATTCTGTGATTTGGGAAGTATGAGATGTGTAAACATAGATAAGAGCACTGAGGAAACTGCTGAAGTGGGATGGCTTGGCCCAGGCTCCCTGGATCGTGTACTCTGTCCAAGAAACCTTGAGGTTTTGTCCTGCTTTCAGTTTTTATCTTTTCCCATTATCATTGTACAGACTTTAGAGCCTGATAAACAAACCTTGACTCCTTGAAGTGCTTGAATTTTGGTCTCCATATTGTTTCTCTGTGTGCTCCTGGAAACTACTCCACAGGGCTGCCTACACGTGTTCCTGTGCCACAATTGTATTTATTTCCTTGTATTTGTGATTGTGCCCTTGCACTGTGGACACAGTTCCATTCTCATTGCAGAGTGATTTGGACACGTGGGACCTGCCTGGAAGCAGCCCTGTGATGTGCAGTTAAGCACAGAGTCTAATTATCCATTTCTGACCTGTACTTAATTCCTACGGGGAAAAAAATAAAACAGGCCCCTTTTAACTTATCCTCAGACCCAGCAGTGTGATTTATATGGTGCCTCTAGCAATGACTTTTCTTTTAGAATGGATAGATCCACTAGTACTTTTATTACTTTTGGAATAATATGACAGCTCAGGCATCCACAGGTGTATTATGGAGACTTTGTAAAGCTGTAGTTTCTAACTATGTTAAATGCATATTGTAGAATTGTTGCATTGTTTTGCACTGTAAGTAAGAAGAGGGACAGCCAATGAGGGAAAATAGCTATTGTTTAGGTCAGACAAACCTGCAAGTTCAAAGGGAACTTGGTTTCCGCAGTTTCTTTTTAATAAATAGTCATAAAGTTGTTATTCTTTTTTAAACTGCTATGAAAAACAGAGGGATTTCTTATTTTATCTGTAACTAACCAGTGTGTCTAAAAACTGTCAACCTAAAGCTCAGATTTCAGTTCTTGCTTTCCCTACCAAGTTATGGATTTGATGTACAATTACAGACTGCTTTAACTTTTTCAGTTGCCTTTATGCCTTTATCATCTGACTTCCAAAGTGCCAAAGTAGTGCAGTAAAACCTTGAATAAAACCACTCTGAAAAGACAGTAATGACAGAAATTGATTTGCTCCACTTTTGTTCTGTACACCCTTTATAAATGCTCCATGCTGAGTAGTAATGAGTTGAAATTTCATATTTTTTGTTATTATTTTAAATTTTGTTTTGAGTCATGGCTTACTGAATTCCATGCCATTACTGCAGCTTGAAAATTCTTGGCCTGCTGTAAGCAATATTCTCGGATGAATGTCAGCTAATTTATCACTGACATTCATGCCTCGATTTTTACTTGTGCTAATTTATTGCTTTTAGTAAATATGTGGGAGTGGAAATAGTGTTTACCTTTCCGTATCATGAGAATACTACTCAGTCTGTCTGACAGAAACTAAGAAATGCTGTTTATATTGCTGCTTCAGTGAGCCAGGAAGGACTGCACAAATATGTCAGGAACATACAGTGGAAAATGCTCTTATACAATTTTCAAAGTCAAGGTTTTATATGACTTAGTAACAAGAAATACCATGATTGTTTCTAAGAATTAACAGCTCAAAGGTAGACTGAATTTTGGGGAACATTTTGAGGTAATTATCGAGTTCTAGGAGTGTTGTTTTTGGTTAATAATTGCTTTGAAATATTTGTCAGCCATGTGGACCAAGTGAAGGAATCATCTCACATCTTTGGCATAATCATGCCAGAAGGATTGAGTTTCAACATTGATACAGGTTTTTATCCCATGGATGCTTTCTCTAATATAAATCTAGGCTACTAGGGTGGTCTTGTAATTCTATTTTTGTGCTGTGTGAGCTTTCATGTGCTGTGTATTGAGCTAACTTGGGAAACCGCTCCAGCTAAAATCTAACAGTGCCAAAAAAAATGGACTGCATAAGTGTTCAGACACAGAAACGATCAGGCAGGGCCACTGGTTCTGACAGCAATGTGCCATATGTCAAATTAATGCTGTCACTTAAGAAATCATCTGCATGCTGAGGATGTGCTTCAGCAAGGGTGCAAACAGCTGGGCTGGCAGAGCACTGGGAAGCAGGATGTGGAGGTTCAGGAGAGCTTTGCATGGCAGCCCAGTGCTGGGGTACTACACTGATGAGTACAGGTCAAGAGGGAATATTTACAAGAGCCTGTGGTGGCTGTACAAGGGGCAAGGGCTTCAAACTGATGGAAGGTTTAGAGTAGAGATTAGGAGAAACTTCCCTGGGAGGGTGGGCAGGCCCTGGCACAGGGTGCCCATGGAAGCTGTGGCTGCCCCATCCCTGGCAGTGCCCAAGGCCAGGTTGGACGGGGCTTGGAGCAACCTGGGACAGTGGGAGGTGTCCCTGCCCATGGCAGGGTGGAACTGGAAGGGCTTTAAGGTCCCTTCCAACCCAAACCATTCTGTGATTCCATTATTTTACATGGTGAAAAATTCCACTGACCGTTGTCATAAGGGTTTTTTTGCTGGAAACTTCTCATCTCAACTACTTCTCTGTTTTGAAGTTGTTTTCCATTAAATGTTTTACGGCAAATATAAATAATTTATTCATAATTAAATGACATGTTTCCATGGTTTCATATTATGTTATTTATGTACTGCCTACTGCTGAGCCCACAGGTATTTCTTATAAATAGCAGTTTTGCTATTGGAATTAATTACTGTAACTTCTGTCTTTGAGTCAACCATGTAATTTTGATAACTACCAAACCTATGAAATTAATCTGCTTGTTATGAGTAAATAATATACCCACCAAACATACTGTGGAAAAGAAATCTGAGAGTGAATTTTCTTAATTCTTTAATCAGTTTCTCAATGTGCATATTGTCTTGTGTGTTGTCTTACATTGGCAAGAAATTTTTAACTGTAATTAGTGTAATATGGAATTTAATTCTTTTTGTCTACGCTACTTTTCTTCCTGAGAACTTGCAATTTCTTTGAGATGAAGCTACGTTTGGAGTGACTGATGAGAGCAGGAAAGTGATATTGAAGTTTCTAACAGATGACCCTTTAATAAGATGTGTGTAATTGGATAAGACTTGCAACAAATATTGGGCATCTGTTGGGTAACATGGAAATAATGAAGAGAAACAGGAACTGGAAAAATCTTTAATTAACAAAACCTCTTCAATTTCTTGATATAATACTTCTACTGAAACAGAATAGATGGGTAAGATTAAAAAACCAGCCTGAGTTCTTTGAGAAAAGTGTCTAAAGTAATTATCAGTTGGTTTTATTAGTAACCCACATGCAAAAGGAGCCGATCTTTCTTTTCCCTCCATATCATTTGAAAATTTCAGCTGTGTCTTTGGAACCTTTCTGTTTTAAAATTCTTTTTGCTATTCAAGACACACTTTGGGTAAGTTTAGACAGGCAGAGAATAATTACTGACAAAACAAAGCAAAATAACGTGTGTTTCCTTGGAATGGAATGCCTGGAGGCCTCAGGGCAGGGATGGCAAGCAGCTGCTGGCTCTTTGTGAGGTTGTAGTCATCCAAAAACCTGCAGAGAGGAGGAGGTGAGAGGCTGGTTACCATAGACCAACATGAGTTGCTGCTGTTGACACTTTCTTCTGACATAATCCCACCCCCTCCTTTGCTTCTTCCAGTAGGTCACCAGGAAGGCACATATGAAGTATTCTGGTGTAAGCATCCATCATCTTCCACTATCCTAACACAGTTCTCCAGTCAGGTTTGTGTCCAAACAGGTAATGCAGGAAGTTTATTTCCTGTAGTTCAGTACTTAGGATATGGCTCTGTTCATATTTCAAACAGCTTGTTCAGTGTCACCCTGGCCTCCTTTCCTCCCATACTGAAAAAAAATAAACATTATTTGGCAATAATGGAATTAGTATGTGGCTTGTGTTTGCTGGCAAATAATGTTCATTAATTTTGTTAGCACGTTATAGGGTGTCTCAAACAGAACTGAAAGCCTAGATTTAAATTCAAAATATACCAAAATACTTTAATGTTCAGCACTTGGCATTCAGATCTGGCATTTCAGTTGTTGTATTTGTGTCCTTAGAAATCGTACTCACAGGAAATGTTTTGGTTTATAGCCATTGGTAGCTCGGTATCATTAAACTAGGAAGTAAAGTGCTGAGAAAAACAAGCTATAACATTGGTACTAAAGAACTCATGGTAAAACCTCAGAGCTGCACTGTTGTGCCTTCTGTATTCCATCAGTTTTCCGTGCTTGGAGCTGCGAGTGGGTTCGGCCGTCCTTTGGAGCGTGGCACAGGCTGCGCTCAATTGACCATGAGGGTGATTTAACGTGAGATGAAAGATTAGGAATTCACATAAGTCTTTCAGACGTTTGAGTTCAGTGCATTTGGCTTCTCCTGAGTGAACAATGCAGTTTTCAGCTCGGTTGGCAGCGAGGAGCAGCTCTGCCCACGGCAGCTCCCAGAGCTGGGGTCTCTGAGCTGGTCCTGAGCGCGGTGGGTGGAGGCAGAACTGGGAGAAGGTGCCCTGGGATAGTGGCTGGTCTTGTAAAAGCAAAGCCATTGTGATTGCTCTTCGCTGTGGAGAGGATTTGCTCCCTGAGCACCTCATCATTTTTTCATGCTGCATGTATGATGTGACTGTGGGAGACTGTGTCATGCAGTAGAGGCAGTTACCCTGATTTTCCAAAGAGCTCTTTGCTTTCTGTTGGTGTCCAGAATTCCAGCTGTACTACAAAACAAAATGCAATCCAACAGCTGCATTCTGGAGATTGGTTTCATTTCGTATCCCATCATTTTATACAACCCTAAAATACGTGCTGCTTCCCACTGCTCACTTTCCCAGCCCTTGGTTTTTGTGCTGGGTGATACATCAAACTGAAGGCAGCTGCTCTATTTAAGACATCCCATTTCTGCGATTGGGGTCACTGCTGAAATAGCTGAAAAAGCTGAAGAACTAATGTTCAGTGTTCACAGGAAGCAGTTCTGGGCTTTCCTATTGTGTGAGTTCTTTAATTAGAAGAGCTGTGCTGTTCCTCTCTGCTGTGCCTGTGCTCAGCTCCAGAGCAGATGAGAGCAGCACCCAGAGGGGCTTTGTGGCTGTTAACCTGTTAGCAGCAGGTTCTTAAACTGAACTGAATTCAAACTGCAGAAGTGATATAAAGTCTGTGATTGTGGGTCACCTTTTTTGTTGGTACAAGTTCTCAAAATAGCTATTTCAGCACGGTTTTTAATAGATGATTTCTGGGTTATTATTCATTTATAAAATGGGACACCTCAAAGTGGGGAGATTAATGGTTTTGTGAAATTTTAGCAAGGGCTTTACATAGAAACAGTGATCTCTGTCTCAAAAAGTTTATAATTAACAAGTAGACTGAAATATTGTGGAATATTTCCTATTACATTAAATCCGTTAATATTTTGAAACTCTTCCTCAGTTTTGCAAATACTGTGCTGCAGTTTTAGCAGAATAAACAGTATCATGTACCTTCTTTTTCCTGTGATGGAAGGCAGAAGTGACAAAGCTGATATAATATGTATCTGCATGTAGTATTCAGACAGATCTGAATATATTATGCGAGGCATTTTACCAAATCCAAACTGTTTTAAAAATGTGTTGCATATATCTGCAGGTGTATATTTATAATTTTATCCCATGGTACTGCCAGGTCTGCCAAAGTTGTTTGGGTAAATGTAAATGTATATGCATTCCCTGCCAGGCACACAGACTGTATTTGCACACTGCTGTAGATCTTGCAAAGCCAGCTTACCAGAGACATCCATCTGTTTTCTACTTAGTGTAAAGGAGTTAATGACCTGAGTAGTTAAGACTGTCCAGAGGATCTGTATAATCCTTTCACACAAATAAGACAGTGTTGCAGCTAACCATTACTTTCTCTTAAATTAAAAAAAGTAAATAGTAGAGTTTACAGTGGTCTTATTTCTGTCCTCCTGACTTTTTAAGTCTAATTGAATTTGACCAAATAGAAAAATCTGCAGCAAGGTCAGACGTATGAACTTGAGATTACACAGACCAATTATTACGATAGACTTGGAGCTTAGAAGTAGGAATCAGCCCTAATTTATCCATATTGATTTCATGTGTCTCTACACCTTGGCTCCAGGGTAGGTTTTTGATGCTGTTTGAGAAGTTATTTTGAGTTTTGCAGAAATCACAAGGAAATGAAGGTAACCCATGAGATAAGGAATGTGTAGCACTACACAGATTAGTGCTGTGAAGGTGCTGTGTGACCTTGTGGGGTTACAAAAGAGCTTTAAGAAGCTTAGTAACAGGTTAAGGTGATGGGCAGAGACTTTTCTTTTTCCTACTAACTATCCTAGCCTGGAACACACTGTGTCTCATTGGGCTCCAGGCTGGTTTATTAATATAAAATGGATTTTCATTCTATTTTTACAGGTCATAATATGTTCAGAAGAGGAGAAAGACAAATATTGCTGTATCCTATATCTTAATTCTTACTTTTCTTGTTTATCTATTCCTAGTAAATTTATTTAAACAGTACTTATTTAAATAACAAATGCAGTTGGCGTTTAATTGATTTGTCTTTTTTGATGTACTACCCTATTTCTGCTTATTGTAATTGCTGTATTTAATCTTAGGATGAACTAACACGTGCCATGTGACACATTCATTCATTCATTGCTTGGTGTTATGCAGAAAGCACAAGCCAGCCACTGATATGGGCCCCGGGGGAAATTCTGTGGCCTCACTGAAAATGCAAAGCATGTGAAACCACAACATAACAATGACTCCCTGCTCCAAACTCCTGCAGGGATCCTGAAGTCCTCTAGAACCCTCTGAGAGGAACACGGAGAGGATTTTGTGCTTTTTGTGCTTCTGTGGTGACTCCTTAGTCCAGTTCAGAATCAATCCTCGTTTAAAACCCCAAAGCAGAAACCCAACAACAGATATTGAGAGTACACACAGCTATTTCCCTGTTGCTGCCAATGAGACCTTCTCTGCCTCTTCCTTGGGAAGAATCAATGCTTGAAACCTAGAAATAAATAATGTGCCTGTTTGTTGGACACTTAATAATGTCGTGACAGTGGAGCCACAGCTTTGAAGCTGGTTTAGATGGGAAGATGTGTGATTTTTACACTGGTTAAAATGTTATAAATTCATCATTTGTGTTGGGAGAACAGTCTTGACCCATGGGCACTTTGGGATATGGTTCGGTGGGCATGGTGGTATTTATTCAAAGATGGGACTGGATGGTCTTGGCAACCTTTCCAACCTTAACAATTGTGTGATTACAAAAAAGAGTCAAAGATGACTTGAAAAAGCCTCACTGATTTTTCTGTAGATGGTAATTGCCAGTTCAGTTGGACTCTGAGAAATACCTTATCTCCACCCTTTAGATTTGCAGCTTGATTTGTTTTACTGAATAAATAAATACTGTGGTATAGTAGAGCTATTTATATCTAATGGAAAAGCTCATCTAACCTGTTATTTTTCTCCCAGAAGTGGGAGTTTGCAAGCCATTAAAAAAAAGATCTGTTGACCTTTTCTAATAATTCACAATTGTAAAACCTGTGACTTTTGTCTTGATATTTTTTACCCGTTGTTCTTCTGAATGCTTGTGGTTGTGGAGCTCTTCAGACATATGGCTAAGTTATGTGTGGGCTCAGCAATGGCTTTTCTTCTTTATAGATCATCTAATAGAGAAGATTGCTTCTATTTCTGTTATTTATGATGGCAATACTTCACTTTGGTCTCATCCATCTGTGTCATATATGAAAACCATTAGCAGCAGTATTTTTTAGCAGATAACTCTCACCCAACAGTATATCATGACAATCTCTTCACATAATTTAGAATAAAGTTGGAAATTTACAGCAGAGCCTTGTATCTCTAAGTGACGACAATATATATGTATTATTAATAACAACAAGTTTTTCTCAGTACCGTGCCTGGACAGAACAGTGTTGGATAGAATGAATTGCCCTGCATTATGTACCATAAATCACCACAAGCCATGTCATGCATCTTTGCTTGTTTGCTCTGAGAATGCACTGAGTGGTCCTTACCAGGTTCTTCCTTGTTTTTGTGCTCCCCACTTGGCATTTTCTGCTCTCTGCAGCCCTGCTGGGAGGGCAGGCAGCAGCCTGGGAGATGCCACATGCCAGCAGAGAGCGAGCAGTTAGTCTGCTTTTGCAACACAAGGCCTGTTTTGTTCTCTCCATCCCTCCCTGTTCCCCTGCCTGGGCTGCAGAGAGTCTTTGGCTCCAGCAAGTCCAGAGCTGGAGAGGACGGAAGCTCACAGCCATAATCTATATATACACCACAGATCAAAATCAGGCTGTCAAAACATGAAAATACCTCAATGATTTTCTTTTTAATTTTAGCTGTCAGCCTCGAGATGCCACTTTGCTCTCGAGCTACTCTGCATAATGTGAGCCAGCTCACTTTAGCTCATGGTAAAATGTAAAGCAATGTATTTCCTGGCAGCCTCTGCAAAGTAGTGTAATACAACTTTCATTACATGAAGGTGGTGAGCATAATGTGACTTCTTAACAGCTGCAATAAGTGATGTGAAGCTCTTAACATCTTTTCAAAACAAGTAACAAGTGAGAGGTTATTTTTCATCTCCATTCCTAAAAAAAATGACATTATTTTAAGCAGATGATGCTTTATTTGCACTTCTCTCAACTAAGTAAATTTTTACATGAATTCTCTAGATGTGTGTTGCTTTTTAAAATAAAGAAAACATTAAAAACTGATGTTAAATGTGCTGGTTTGGAAACAAACCAGTGGAGGAATTAACCCCACAGAAAAATATTGTGAGAGACTCCAAGTCAGAACTACAATTTAACAGGAGAAATTAAAATAAAAGCAGTAATACAGAAAAACACCAGACTAGACTGACAAGGTCAGGATACAACCTGACACACTGTTGGTCAGGGTGGTGAGAGCAGTGCAGTCAAGTGGTGGCTGCAGTCCTATTGGAGCAATGGATGTGCTCTTGTTTGAAGTAGTGATCCTGAGGAAGAAATCCCGTCTGTCTCTGGGGCTCCAGTGGTTGTGGAGTTCCTTTCCTCTTGGAGATCTCGTGAAAAATGGGTGTCTTGTGTTGTTTTCTCCACTCCTTTTACGCGGGTGGGATGTTCAGTTCTTTCTTTTTGGGGCGGGGCATATCACAATGGGATGGTGTTCTTTGATGGCTCATTGGTGGAGGATGTTCAGTTCCTTCTTTTTGGGGTGGGGCATATCACAATGGGATGGTGTTCTTTGATGGCTCATTGGTGGAGGATGTTCAGTTCCTTCTTTTTGGGGTGGGGCATATCACAATGGGATGGTGTTCTTTGATGGCTCATTGGTGGAGGATGTTCAGTTCCTTCTTTTTGGGGTGGGGCATATCACAATGGGATGGTGTTCTTTGATGGCTCATTGGTGGAGGATGTTCAGTTCCTTCTTTTTGGGGTGGGGCATATCACAATGGGATGGTGTTCTTTGATGGCTCATTGGTGGAGGATGTTCAGTTCCTTCTTTTTGGGGTGGGGCATATCACAATGGGATGGTGTTCTTTGATGGCTCATTGGTGTAGGATGTTCAGTTCCTTCTTTTTGGGGAGGGGCATATCACAATGGGATGGTGTTCTTTGGTGGTTCATTGGTGGAGGATGTTCAGTTCCTTCTTTTTGGGGCGGGGCATATCACAATGGGATGATGTCATTTCTGAATCATTCCAGGTGGTCTTGATTGGCCCATTAGTCGACAGAGTACTCAGAGGATGTTATCAGGGCTGAGCCATTGTTGTGAAGATAAGAGGCATCACGTGCCTCTTATCTAATGCCCACTTTGCAGTCTTGGAGGCTGTGGGGTGGAATGGTCAGCTGTTGTGACCAACCCATCGTTAACAGCTCATCAAAAGGTGATGGAGATGGTGATAGAATACATTCCTTTGGTTACACTTTCATGTAACCCAAGACACTAAAATACACTCTAATGGCCGGATTTCAACATGAAAATTTGGAGGTTACATCTTCTGTACGGAAATGATGGCTGTCAGATGGATTTCAGTTCACACTTGTTCTTTATCCTTTAGATTCATGATTCCGTTAGAGTTGCACTGGTTAGTTTCATGTTGAACTATTTGGTTCTCATTTGAGTATTCTCAAAAGGTGAGACAGGTCCAATGTTTTTGGACCACTTATTAAGGAACCGGGTTCTTTGGAGATGAGTCACCCATTACAAATGGGAAATAAAGGAAAAAGAATCAAAACTCTCAGTGCTGAGCTGCCCACATCAATCAGTCTGTTATTAGGCTGAACACGAATCAATTTTAAGAGCTCAATAATCAAGATTGATAATCAAAGCCTTAGCACGTGACTGGTTTTGAGGTGTAGCCCCAAGTCCAAAAGGACAAATGCTCTCTGGTTTACTTATTTTGGCACCTAAATTGTCATTTCCATTACAGTGTGATGAGCATCTTTTCCACGGAAGTTCACAGCTAAAGTTCACAGGCTGGAGCAAACAGCGGCACTGTTCTTCCCATTCTTTATCTCGATGCTTAAATCATATTAAAAACAAGGTCGACATTGTCTCTGGTTGAATGAATTCCTTAACACGCTGTGAGAGGCTGTCAGCTCACAGATAGGACATGACTGTGGTGTTTCAGAAATTCTGCCCAAAATAGATGTTCAAATAGGCAGAGTTTCCCTAACATACTTTGCTGAATAACAGCGGAGTTGGAGCAGCCACTCTGAAGTCCTAATTGGAATGGCAGACAGTGGTGAAGCAGCTCCATTTTACAAATTTTCCAGATATTTCCAGAATATTTCTCAGATCTTTTGCATAGATTATCACATTTTGTCTTGCAACTGTATGATAATGCATACAAAAGTAGTTAGCTTCATTGTTTTGTGATGGTTATACCAAGATTTTTTTTTTTTCCACATGAATTATTCCCAAAAACACAAATCAGCCTATTGTCTTTGAGAGTGGAAGGTTTGGAACCAAAAATATAATTTGAAAGCAAAATATGTTTCAGCTGCAAGTAATATTAATGGTAATTGCCACTTAGTGATCTTTCATTAGGTAGAAACAAACTATCAAGATGATAATTGTAGGATTCATTGGGATTTAGGTTGATTAACAAACGAGACAACCAAGTGGGCAGCAGACACTGAGCCAGAGCTCTGGCTCAACTGGAGTCAGCAGAGCTTATCTGGAATTAGTGGAGCAAAGCCCACTTGTTTCCCTGTGCACAGAGAATAAACATATGCCATGCCAGATATTGGACAGTTGGAAACAATTGCTGCATGGGATACTGGTGAAAAATAGCTGGAGAAGGAGAGAAGGGTGATTAGACTTCTTTAAGGGCAAAGGGGTGACTTAGGGGTGGGACTGAGACCAGCCTGGCATTAATGGCATCGTGGCTGTGTCTGCAGTGACCTGCAGCTGCACCTGGTCACAGCTTTCTCAGCTCTCTTCACTATTTATTTATGAAATAAATTCAAATGTGTATTAAATGGAAAAGAAGTATTAAAGTTCCCTCATGAAATGAGCTCTTTAGAACAAATTAGATAATTTAATACGGTTTCCCCTGAAGTTGAGGAAATGCAATGTTCGCAGTTGTCAAGCAACTCAAATCTATTTTATTCTTTATATTGGAGAAATATTGCATTTTTATGTGTTGGAAACGCAAAATTTCAAGTACACAGAGAATGCACTATCTGTAAAGAAACTGTGAATTACTTTTAAATCATTCCGTTATTGTCTCCTGACTCACTACTTGATGGCACAGTGTTTATTACAAGAGTCTTTCAATCTCAAACCTTGATTGTCTATTTTGTTGAAGTGTGGACCAATTTAAAAATATCTGAACTAAGCTTACCATTAAGAAAGAACCCGCAGTGTGGGTGAAAAACTGAAATGCTGACTTTGAAAGTAAGCACAGTCAAGCAAATTGTTCTTTTTAGGTGGTTTGGAGGGACCTGTGTGTCCTATGCTGTGTGACAGCCTATGGCCTCAGTCCCATGGCAGAAGCATTTTTATCTCAGAAAGAAAAAGTTCTTTCAGACAATTCATAAATTTTAAATGGGATTCATATTGCAATCAGGAGCTAATTTTCTTTTCCCATTATCTCCTGCCATTCTGTGGTATGAGAACACTTTGTTCTCTACAACAGGCTTCACTCAGAGCTTTGGTTCCTCACAGAAATAATTAACTGGTAAAGACACTGGGTCTTCACAGAGACCTTCCCCAAGGCGTGCAGAGGAACAAATCCCACACCCCAGGATGGGTTTCATTCCTGCTTAACATTCCTCACTTCTGCCTCCTGCTCTTGCTGGATGCACATTGACAGTTCTGTGACAGAGAGGGATTTAGATTCAGGAAATGTGACTTCATAGAATCGCTCATCCCACACTATATCTGAACACTGTGGGCTGTCTTCAGCATTAAAGATTTATCATTGTGTAGAGTCTCCTGGGTTTTAAATGTGAATGCTTATCTCCTCTTTAATCACAGTGTTTACTTGATTTCTTGTATCTTTATTTAACATGGGGCTCTGCTTTCTTTCATTGATTTACAGGTGAAATATTTGGCTGTAAGTTTTACTTTTTATTTGTTACAAAAGACGAAAAAACCTACCACCAAACCTTTCTAACTGTTGTTTTCCCTTTTTTTTTTTTTTTTGCCAGTTTGCTGTTTTGTGGTTCATAAGAGATGCCATGAGTTCGTTACCTTCTCTTGTCCTGGGGCTGACAAGGGACCTGACACTGATGTGAGTACATTGATATTTAATACATTGTTTTGCACAGTTTTATCTTATTGCACCCATGAGAATGAATTACAGGCAGTATCAATGGGTTCTTTAGGACAGATAATTGAGTCCAAGTGCCTTTTAACAGTTTTGAAGCCAATATCTATGGACTGAGAGATCTGTTTTTGGTATGAAAAGTAAGACTGAGTGTGTGGCCAAGAACAATATCCTCAGAACGTGACAACCCTGAGGCATTTACCCAACCATGAAGTCAGCATTTTATTTCTTTGCTTTATGTTGGATGTATTTGATGTTAACAATTCCCAGAAAGGCTGAAGCTTTTTCTGAGCTTTCTTTGTATCTATCTTATCTCAAAGTGTTTCTTTTGAGTTGTCTCTGGTCCTTGTCTCTCTGCAGAGAAGGATCTGTAGCTCCAATTAAATGACAGTTTAATCTTGAGCCAGCTGGCTTATTGGATTTTTATTTTATTTTCATGTTTGAGCTAGTCTAGCAGTCTGGATACACCCATTCCATCCTGCTCTGTCAGTACTTCTGTAGACACGTAGCATTTTTGGTCAATAACCAGTTTTCCCTTTCAACACATCTGCCTGCATGGTGAGACACATGTGCAGGATCTTTGTGTCATCCTGCTGAAATAATAAACTAATCTCGTTTGTTCACATAAAAATAACATTTCTTTGGGTTTTATAAATCCCACTTTACAGTGAAGTAATTTAACATCTGCTTATGGGAACAATGCATTCCAAGTGTTCTTTGTCTGAATGGCTCTGTTTTGTTTCTTATATTCATGCTCTAGATTGTAGGCTATTATCTCCTCTGATAAAATGCAGCAGAAGAATTTTCTTGCTAGGTTTTAATGAGCTTCTCATGAATTGTTTCAATATGCCAGCCAGTGAGCAATATATGGGCAGAAGCCACAAGGGGTCTTGGAAAATTTCAGATATTAAAAAGTACTCTTATTTTTGAATTTAAATACAGAGAAATGTTTGAAGAACTGAGAAGAATTTTTAAAAGTTTAATTTTTAAACATTTCATGTAATCTATATTTAGGTGCATAAGAAAAATGCTGAAGTTAGGAGTTAATTACCCTGTTCAGTATCTCCTATTTAGCTGATACAGACTTTACTATTAAAATAATCATTAAGGTAAGACCAAAAAATCAAAATTATTCTTCACACCTTTGCTTTTCTGGAAGTTCCTGATTTCTTTAAGCTTTGGAGTGGAGTGCAGTTGAACAGTCAAAGCAGTCTTTTGGGATTTGCAAGTTGTATATTTGGAGAGCTTTGAGCTGCAGAAGGGCTGGAACCCAGGTCAGTGATGTCCTCATCACTGATCTGGCTGGTGGCTGTCAATGGCAAAACCCTGTTGAGAACCAAAGGGGCCACAATTTCAGCAAAAGTCTGGACAATTAAAGACTATCTGGTTAATTACTCATTCTCTAAATGTATTCATACCTACAAGCAATACATTGCTGATTTGCTTTGGTCAGTCCTAAAGCCACAAGTAGAATAAACCAAATCCAGTTTCACCTTAGTGCTGGGTTGAGATGTAGGATGTTAATGAAAGTTATTCTTGACTGACAACTTCAGTGGTGACACTCAGGGGCAGCTCTGCTGTGTTTGTAATGAATTGGTTTGACTCTTGAAAGTGTTCTAGATTGTATATATATTTTATGGGATGGGCTCTTTTTGGTTGTTCACCTGAAGTTCAGAAATGAGAACACACATTTGTGTGTGAGACCTTTTCATTTTATTGAGAATCTTTTCGTGGTTACAGAATCTGTTCTCTGACAGGTTGTTAATAGTCTTTAATATTGCTGACTGCATTTCATGATTAGGTTTTTTGGCCTTGGTGATTAAATAAATCAGCCTAATGCCTTATTTCTGTATTTGGGTTACCAAATTATCCTTTTCAATATTTACACAGAAGCGATAGCTCAAAAACACTTTGAAGATTAAAAGCAATCACAAAATAAATATGTTTTATTAAAATTGTGCTACATTAGTGGGTACTATTACACAAAGAGGATTGTAGAATATTATACTTTAATTTACTGAAATGTTTGACTATAATGTCAACCCTTTTACGATTCAACAACTTATTCCTATCCCAATTGCTACAAGCTTTGTTCTGAAATGTAGTGTGCTATAAAGCTTATCATAATATTTACCAGGTTTTTAAATATTAAAACATCCTTTTCTAAATTACTTCATGCAGGTGCACAATTAATTTGTGTACTCAAATGCTCCTATGTAACCTTTCCATTAATTGTAAGAGTAATATTGTCATTAATAAAATTAATTTTCCAGGGTAATAATTTTAATGATGATATCATAATTATTATTGTGTATTAGAATAATGTTAAATTATTGTGCCCTGTACTTTCAATATAAATGAGGTTGTCCTTGCAAATACATCATTAGAATAATTGCCAGTTAAATTTGTTTTATTTAAAAATCACAAAGTCACAAAATGATTTCTATTAGAAAGGACCTTAAAGCTCATCCCTTTTGTGCCAAAATAATACTTGGGAATAAAGTGGTCATCCTTGAATAGCATTGAAATGATGGTGTCTGGGGAACAATATCCTGTTTCAGTGAAATAAAAATTCAAACAAAAATTTTTATGTTTCCTTAATACTTGACAGGAAGTGAGCTCTGGTGTCTTTGGAAAACAGCAGCTCAGGAAGTTGCTTTCCTGCTATCTAATGGCTCTCTGGAGTTTGGTTAGAAATTATTCATCTTCTCTTCATGGCCAGCTCTTTATGGTGATGCTGTTGGGTACAATTTAACAGCTCTTGCTGCTGGTGCCCTCCAGAGTCACAGGAAGCATCATCTCCAGTTCAGATTCTTCGTTTTGGAAAATGCTTGGTGTTCATAAAACTATGTTAACTCATTGATTAAATACTTAAAATGTGAGTAAATTAGTGTAAAAATGTAAGAGCAGCCTCAAAAATTGAATGCTGCTGTAACAAGCTGTGTTTAATATCAAGAGATAATTGGTCAAGTTTCTTGAAAATTGAGTGTGAAATTTGTGTTCCTTTAGTTAATGGAATGCAGTGACCAGGAGGTGTCTTTGAACTGTTTGTGATATATTAAAATCTTCCTAATTCCATGCTACCTATAATTTAAAAAAACCCCAAACCCCACCAGTAATTTAAAACAGTGTTTGACTTTTATTTTTTTCAGTACAAGTTTATAAGACTTTGAGTGCACAAGAACTCTGACATCATGGCCACTGGATCAGCACTATTTTCCTTTCAGATGATAATAATAGAGAATCCGAAGGTGTATGAGCAAAATAAATATAAATAAATAAATAGAAATAAAAAAATAAATATAAATAAATATAAATAAAAAATAGAATAAAAAATTGACTGTCCTTAGTGAGTTCATGGTGGTTCAGCACCTAGAAGAGAATGGATTGGGAAGATCCAGATGTGTGCTTACGTAAAATGGAACAGCAAAGCCCTCTCATCCCACTGCAGCCACTGAGCTCAGGGATGGCAGAGGTGACATACATGGGAAAGGTTTTCAAGTCTATAAGCCCCTTGATACTGAAATTATTTGGGAGCTTCATTATCTTAAGCATGTTTGAAAGCTCAGGGTAAATTTGAACAACTGTGAGGTTCTGCTGCAGGACTTGGGTATTTTCATCAGTGGCTTGGATATTGGGATAATGCAACTCTAGAGTACAATAGTTCAGATTTTTTTCCCCCATGTATTAAGATACAATTTGTTAAAATACTTTTTTTTTTTTAAATCACACTTGTGATGGGAAGGACAAAATAATAGCAAAAACAAAACAAATCAATATGAACTGATCGTGGAGGAACAGCAGCAGGACTTTCAGTGGGCCATAAACTCACTGCTGACCAGCAGTGAACCCCCAGTAAAAAGGAGGAATATCAAAGAAATTATTATTCTCTTTTTCAGGGAGATGTTTTATGTAGAATTCTGCAGCTCTTCATTTGGAATTTGGAAGAGAATTAAAGTGTTCAAGGTCTTTCCAGCAAGACCTCTGAATATTTTCATTGTTTCTTAAGTTGTAACCAGGTCTATTAAGGGCAGCTTGTGGCAAGGGAGAAACAATATAAATACAGTGAAGAATTTTATGTGTGGTTATGGGTAACTGCTGCAATGGGCTACCAAAAGAAGAATTAAGATTTTTGTATTGGGATCCCCTTCTCTCCACAGTGCTGTAAATATTCCCTGTCTCCTCTGTGGTCCATGGGGAGAGGGGACATGAGCCCTGTGAGGCTCCACCAGGATTTTCATTTTATGGTTTCTGTGATTTTAGAGTTGGGAGGAGAAAGACTGACCCTCAAAAATTCATGTGCAGGGGGACCAGTGGGAAATTCTAATTCCTAAATGATGATGAACAGTGTGAGAGCAGTGGGCTTGGGTTTGGCCCTAGGCTTGGGGCAGTGCTGATGTCCACATTTACTGCACTATTACATTGCTCATTTGATGGCTGAGGCTGTGAGAGAAATTATTTGAAGAATCACCTCTGTCCTAAGCAGGAATAAATTAATATAATTGCTGTGCCCTGGAGGCTTTAGGTGTCTTGACCAGATTTCTTTTTCTGTTCAGTTCCAGGAAATGCTGCAATATTTTTCTTTTTTTTTTTTTTTTCTTTTTCATTTCATATCCCCCAGTGGCATTTAATCATGTTTCTAGATCATATTTACATGTAGGAGGCTGGTTTCAGAGTGAAAAAAAAAGAGTTGCTTGACTGGTCTAGGGAATTTAAAAAAAAACAAACCAAACTCACTGAAAGAAAAGGCAATAACTGGCAGCACAGTATTAAGACTTACTGTAGAACTAGTTAAAAAGAGATTTTAATCAGAAAACTTTGCAGTCTTTTTCCAAGGATGATGAAATGCAGCAGCAGGGCTTGTCTCATTTGCTTTTAACCCTTTGGTTGTTTTTACAATGAAAAGCAACAATATTGGAAACCATGAGAGACTGGAGCAACTACAACCATAATGTGATAAAATATTACAGAATCACAGAATCACTCAGATTGGAAAGGATGTCTAAGATCATCAAGTCCAACCATATGCCAGTAAGGTTTGGGAGTTTTTTTAATTGCTAATCTGAATTTTGAATAATGGACGATCTTGTCACAGAAATATTTTCTTTTTAATTAAAATGAAAACCTTCTTGCTTCATCACAAAAGATACACAAATGCAGGAAGATCTGACAAGATACAGTTCACTGCTTGCCAGGTTAGCAAAAATGCTCTCTTAAAAAAAACCTGTATGAGTTTTTGGAAGTGAATCTTACACAGTTCTGATGCAATAAATTGGTTAATTTTTCATTGCATACCCTAAACAAAGAAAATGTAAAGGCCCCTCTATTTTCAGATTGAGAAAACATCTTAATGTTTTTGTATGTTTGTGTTTTCTAATTATGATAATTAATCACGTTGACTTTGTTTACAGTAGACATGATTAGATGGAGGCAGTAGGTAATATTCTTAATATAAAATAATTACAATGCAAACATACTTTTCTCAAAATATGATATTCCTCACTATATTATTGCTCTCCTTTCCCCAAAAACATGTCCTAGGTTACCAAAATCAACATGATCACAAGTCAAGGCAGTAAGTGATATTGAAAGAGCTGAAAATTTTTATTCTTTATGCTATTTATCATAAGTACTTTAGAACAAATTTTACAGAACAACAAGGTTATTTTTCATAGAAAAATAAGCATTTTATTCCTTGTGGCTACCCTGACTTTTGAATCTCTGCAGTGTTCAAAGTAGTTTATGGAGAAATAAAGGTTTCTTGCTTATGTTTTTCACCTCTAGGCCCTAAAAAGTAACTGTAGGGGAACATTGCTTGTTTTTCTAATGTTTTAATTGCTTTTTGAATGGTGCTGTGTGACAGTGGCTCATCACACAGTGTGGGTATTTGGGTCTATTGACTATGAAATTTCAATTTGAACAGAATCACTCCTGAGGGAAGATTCCTTTTCATGGAAGACAGAGAAATTAAAGAAGGAAACCTTCCCAGAAGGGCTCTGTGTGTACTGATACATACTGAGCCCATTTTCAGCCAGCCTCAGGGGAGGTTCATGGTCATGGATGTTCGTGGAATTGCCCATCCCTGGCTGTACAGAGAAGTTTGTGGCTCCTCTCACCTCAATGCCTCTTTGAAGTAGCTGGAAGCAGCTTCACAGGTTACTTGAAAGCAGCTCTTGTGCTGGAATGTGTTGGAATTAATCATCCCCTGAGAAAACATTTGTACCTTCTATTCCTAAATTAAAGCACAGGCTCCTTTTATTGCAACTGAAATGGCTTTTAGCTACAGTGAATGATCCTCAGCAAAAACAGAATTAAATTACAAAGGAACAGGTTCATGAACTTTTATAACCAATGGTAATTCCCACCCTTTCCCTTTTCCCTGTAACACAATCTCCACATTGGCTCTGTGTCCATCTGCATGGAAAGATTTTCACTGCGGTGTTGAAAGGAGCTGTGTGAATCCTCTCCTTGAACACCCCATGGGTGGGAAATCCAGGGTGGGTGGCTGCTTGCACAGTGTGTGACTCCAAAGGCACATTTGCTCCCATCTTCCACTGCATCCCTCAGTCCCCCAGTTCATGGAGTTTGTGCCTGAGACACCAGGAGTGGAGTTTAGTTCTTTATTACAGCCTCAGAGCTTTGGAAGTTCATAGCTCTTGAAGGCTTTTTATGTATAAAGAATATATTTTTTTATTTTCCCAATCCAGAACAGTGCAAATGCTGAATAGCTGTATCATAAAAGTTAGACTTTATATTTTTCTTGTCTAGATGTTTGCCATGCAATATATAAAATAACATAGATTATGCTGGTAAGAGTTAATCATTGAACAGAGTTCTGCTGAGAGAGTTAGGAAATGTATATAAATGATGAACCTAAAAATATCCGTGTTTTTCACAAGTTAGCACTGCAGAACAATTAGGCAGTGGTGCTATAAAAGGAGAACTCTCAGCTAAGTTATTCCCAGTAGTAAAAAGAAATCTTGTCAATAGGGTGCAGTTTTGGTGCCAGTAACTACAAGAGCTGCAGCAACTCCTGGGTGCTGATTTTCACCATTAAAACTCTTTCTAAGTCCCCAAATTGAAGCTGGCATAATTCCAACAGCACATCTTTTCCAATTGTTAAGAGTTTCTTGAGTTTTACAATTTGGGTGGAATTTAGTTATTTCCTAGCCAGCTTATATTTCCCCTTGGCAGAAATCTGTTGTGTCAATCTTTAAACTGTGTAAATGTGCTGACATGATATTTGGGTTTAGGGGGGAGGAATGCCTAAGAATTACTAATAATCTGTTTTGTTACATGAGATGTGGTGTAAAATGTGCCATAGGCATTTCTATCAGGTTCCACCCCCACAATCATGTGGGTTTTGAAATTAAAAAAAAAAGTGATTATGGCACACTGAACTCAGTAGCTAAAAGAGACCTAGACAGGCACAGACCACTGAGAGCCTTGCAGAATGCTGCTCGTTTTTAGCACTGTCTGTTTGTTGAGGTGGCAGTTCTTGCACCAAAATTAGATTAAATCTTAATTTGGAATAAAACAAGTGGGCTCATTTTGAAAAGCACTGTAGATCCCATATGCTACAAGTAATTTTAATGTGTCACCAGAGAGTGTCCCTGTCTCTGGGAATCGTTGGGGCTCTGTCCTTGGGGTGCTGGCAGAAGTTTGCTGAGCTGTGCTGAGTTCAGGTGGTGGAGCCTCAGTTCTCAGGATAAATCACACACCTCCCGTGAAACACCTCTGGGGATGGGGAGAAAAGAACAACTTGTACTTAAAGGAGGCAGGAAGTCTCTTTTATCGAGGTGTTTTGACCCTGGAACAGAGCAATGTCAGGGGGAGCTGGAGACGTCCTGGCTGGCAGGGGAGCAGCTGCCTTTTCCACTGGAGCTCCTTTTCTCCAGCTGCTGCTGGGAAAGCATCTGGGAAGCTGAGCAGGAACTAGAACAGTGCAGTTTCATTCTTGGCCATGCTCTTGTCTTTTGTTAATTTTCACTGTCCATTATTGGGGTATTATTTTGAAGAGATCCAAATAGTTCTCAGATTTTTCTTCAGGCTTTGGAAAAGATTTAATTTGTCTTAAGTAGCCAGTGGTCTCAGGGAACCTGTATTAAGTGTTATCCTTGGCACAAAATACTCTCATTTTATAATTGATCTGATTTTTATAGCAGCCTAATGAATCTTGATGCAAACAGATCTTAAAGCAATGGTGTATTACCTGTGCTGAAAAACAAAATCCTGATGCTTCTGTTGAAGTAACACGAAGTTAGTCATTATTCCCTTCATAACTTGATTTTCTCTGTTCCCTTGCAAATAAATTAACTGTAGCACGGCCTGTGTAATTAATGAAACTCAGTCCTTAAAGTACCAGTGATCACTGGCTGAGCTCATAAACTAAAAGCAAAAGCATATCATAAATTCTGGTAATGAGAACTTAATAGATGGAAGAGTCAGAGATTGATTTATTCCTTTTCCTTTCTGTCCCCATGAGAAGGGTACCTGCTGAACTGAGGCATGAAAGAAATGATTCTGTGTTGGGAAAACCATTGTAATCTGTAACAAAGCACCTTCAGGTCTGTTTCTATGGCAACAGGAGCATCAGACCAGCAGAGAACGGACCAGAAAGGAAATAAAAGCCTCTACAAAAATAGTTATAAGAAGTGTCTGCATAGCTTTGGCTACTTTTGTTTCTTTTTTTAGGAAAAAAAAAAAAAAAAAGGCAAAAAAGAGAAAAAGAAAAGGCCCCAAACTTGGAGTTTTTTGAAACCTGGTTATAATAGTTATTTAGGTTAGACCCTATTGGCTCTGAAGGACTGCTAGAATAGTAGCAAACTGTTAACTTCGTCTACATTAATTAAAAAGAGTTTATAAGAAAGAAAATCTCACATCTAAACTTACTTGAAGCAGTGTAATTTTCAAAGTGATTTCTACATAACCTGTCTTTAAAAAAGCATTTTTTGAGTCTTAGGGTCTCCATTCTCCTTTTAAAAGTTGTAAGATGAGAAAAGATCCATCTTTGGTCTGCAAATGCCCTTTCTCCTTTCTCCACCTAATTGCTTTATTATAATTAAATTTTGTGTTTAGTGTCTAATCACAATTGTGTGAATTGTAAATCACAGACTGGCAGTCCATGGGGTCAATATTCTTCTTTGTCCTTGTGTTACCAGAGATTGGGTAAAATTACGTGAAAAGGAATAAAAAGCTTTTTCCTCCATCTCTCAGATGGACTATGGCCATTCCAGTGGGAAAAGTGGCCTGGAAAATCACAGGCAGTTGCAGAGTCTGATTTCTTGGCATGAGCAGCAAATTATGATTGATTGAACAGGGACTTCAGTGGGCACCAGACAATGGTTCCTTTTAGTGTATTTGTATAAGTAGAGAGGGATAAAAATTCTGATTTACCCTGTCCAAAAATAGGATAAAAAGCAACCTGACTGCAGCAATGAGGTTTGAGGGAGTTGGGAACAGACTGGCATAGGAAAATATAGAAAACCTATGTTATATAGGCCATACATAAATACATGTAATGTTAGGGAGAAGAGTCTTAGTTTCTTTGTCACAGGTTTTTCTTCTGTAATAATTTTCCAGAATTTTTTTTCCTGGAATCATTTGAAATCTGGGATTATCCCAAATTGTCCTCTTCTTTCCTGTGAAAATTATTTGCATTTAATTAAAGATAATTGGAGTCCTACAATCCTAGCATGCAACAGGAAGAAGACCTGGGTATCCCTTCTTATAAATAGCTTTATGAAATCCTTACTTAGTCAAAATCCACTTTTATTTTCCAAGGTCTGTATTAGTACCTACAGGTTGACCTAGTTATGAGTAGATACGTTGTATTGTTAAATCTGAAGCCTGAAGTCCCCATCCCTCAATGCATATTCATGGCATTCCCTTTTTAGTTTTACTGTATTTAAAAGCTTATTACTTCACTTAGTTAAGAGAAAAGAATTTTAATAACCAGAGACTTTGAGTTTTGTGGTTGTTCTCAAGTTTATTTGTTTGATTTGTTATGTTGATTATGTTCTACCAAAATTTATTTGTCAATTTTGAGATTTAGTGAAGTCAATACTCTGGTTTAATATCAGATAGAAAGGAGTCAAAGTACTTTGGTATTTTGACTTTGGGAGAAGCAGAACCAAAAAAGATAGGACAGTAAAAAAAACCCCAAAAAACAGTAGAAATGAAAGCAGTTTTGTAACTTTTAGGAGAAATGTGTAATCCCTCAGAGTTTTGTTTAACATCTGCTACTTGTCTCTTCATGTGCCAAGAGCATGATTGGACCATTCATGAAAATAAAAAGAACTCTGCAATCAACAGACTTTGTTCAATATTCCTGCTAAAAGGGGTCTCTCCATAAATAATAAGCAAGACTTCAGTCAAACACAAATGGGTTTATATTTAACATGCTCTATTTAGAAACATGCCACACAGAGGTAAAATTAAGAGAAACAGAAACACACTTTTTTTTTTTTTTAATTTGCTGGAAATACATTATAGGATATAGCATAGAAAATGTTCTATTCTCCCATTCCAGACTAATCCTTTGCTCTGTGTGAGAAGGTACAGCTGTTTACTGATCTTAGCAGCTCAAATCAAATCAAAGTGTTTCCCAGTGCTTTGTGTTTGGCAGCAGTGAAGCCCCGGGGTCAGATGAGGAGACTGTTCCTGCACCAGAACAGACCCAAACTCCTCCAGGCTCCTCTCAAGGAGAGAGTTCTATATCTAAATCAAGTCACTCCAGTGACATAATAGTCCAGAAATGGCTCCTCTAATAAAAGTTTCTTTTCAAGTAGTTCTAAACTAAATGAGGAAAAAAGTGGCATTTTATTTTTTCTCACTTCAGCTGTCCTTGCTCTGCATTTCATTTTGCAGGCGCACTGCTCCTGTCACAGAATCCTTTCCCCCAGGTTCTTTACCACTTCTTTTGCCAATGCTCTTGGGATACACTCCAAGAATTTGGGTTATTAGTCACTGCAATAGAAGACCAATGCATCTTCATCAATACAGACTTCCAAAAATTAAGCATTTCCTGAAGTTGGGGTTCAAAAGGATCACATCTAAAAATCAAGTTCCTCTTCATAAGTTGCAGATTCTTTTGTGTTCTGAGAATGTCACGCATGAAGGTATCTGCAATATGAGATTTATTTTTTTTAATTAAGGCCTTTTGGCAACATTTGCCCTGCTCTAAAGGGGATATGGAATTCCTCATCCATACACACACAGACATGTGCACACAGATATTGTTCATTTTCCGTGCTGATTCGTGTCTGTGTCCCACAGCAGAGTCAACAGGAGCTGCAAGTAGGCTCTTGGTGCTTTTGAAAATTAGGTTAATAAATCATAAACGTCTAATGTGGGAGTTGGTGATGGTGTTCTATGCTGTTTAAAATATAAAATAATTGCTGTTTGCACTGGCTTTTTGTCATGCAGTTGCCTTTCTACTTGTGCACAAACATCACCAAATACCTAAAAGCATTTCTGGTGTAAATATGTTTAAAAAGCTTTGCAGTTCCACAAGAACCTGGGTGGAAAAAACCCACAGTACTTCAAGTCATGTGGCTCAGCAGTCCCAGTTTTAAGAAATCACTTATTTGTCAAGGGAAAGCTCAGTCTAAATGTGAGCTGCTCTGAAGTGAACGGGCCAGCAGCTGAATTTTGCAGAAGGGACTGAGTGCAAGGTGCTGCTTGGGAGATCCAGACACTGAAGAGAAATTCAGGAAAAGGTCTCAGAAACAGTGAATTTCCAGGCATTTCCAGCATGAGTACAAAATTTGCATCTGAGTCAGTGGGAGTCTTTGGTGCTTAATGAACTGTGCTTGATTTACAAACTTGGTATTTAAACTGTTCCTTTAACACCGAAATAAAGAGTATGCAAAAATAAAGAGTATGTAAGATTTACAACTGCAATAAAACCGAAAAAGATGCCAAATAAACTGTGCTGCATCTATTCCATTTAGGAGCCTTTAGGAAAATGTTATACAAAAGTGTTCAGGGCATCTCCTACAACCTCCCAGGCAGAAATAGCTTTGGCTTTGGTGTGATGGCACAAATTGCTGTAGAAATGATGGTGAACGGTGCCTGTAAAATCAGATAAAAAATTTATAGTTCATTTAGTAGGAAATGGAATTTGAGATGCTGCTGTGGGTTTAGGGTGTCCTCCAGCAGTCCTTGTGATTGAGAAGACTCAAATTTCTTCAGCAGGTGATGTCTCTGGCAGAGCTGTGTGTGACCCCTGGGGTCTCTGCTGGGGACCTGCAGTCACCACCATGAGCTGGGCATTTGCTGCAGTTTCTTGGAGGAAATCTGCCCATAATCACCATTTATTTTGCCTCAAATACAGAGTTACTCAGTCACTCCATCTTTTTTTTATAAGCTCTGCAGCTTTTATTTATGTTTTATTCATTGTGATTAAGTAGAGGTGGAGTTGTAAATAAGGCCAGTGGCAGGAAGCTGTTGGTTCAAAAAACTTCCTAGAATAATGATTTCAGAAAGCAGACTAGAAAAAACTGCTTTAACTGGATTTCTCCAGTATTCCCAGCCTTGTGCAAAATCATCTGAGTATAGCCAGTCTTTAAAAGTCTTAATGTTATTCTGACTTAAAAGTGAAGTCTGTCAATAAAGGGAGAAAACAAAGAGGTAGTAATAAAAAAAAAAAAAAAAGGAAAAAAAGAATTATGTCCTTGCTAATGATATTCTGTAATTAGATCTCCCTAATGGATGGGTAGAATAATCTATTTAATTGTGACTATAGTTTGTGATAGATTACTGTGCCTTATTGTATTATGTCCCTGTAATGAAAGAACCAGCATTACTTTTGTAGTAAATAAATGTTTCTCAGAGTGTATTTTTCAATTTTCTCAGTTTACACATCATTCGTCTATGGCCTTGTGAAGTTTTTCCTTATTCTTTCTAATGGGACTAAGCTTTTGATTCTTTCATAGATATTGCACCAATTTCTCAGTTTTGCAGCAAAGGTTTTGGCCTTAAATATTTTCAAGTATATGCTTCTATTTAGTGATTTATCCTTGACTGGGATGCCTTATGTTGAAATGTTCTTCATCTACAGCCTAAGTAAACTAAATCATATACCATCTGTGTCTAGTTCAATTAAAACAAAATGGACAGACTGACCTCCTTAATACTCTTCAAAGCATTTTATTAGTCTGTACAGTCCCTTCAAGATAACTTGCTACCTCCTGAGACAATACTTGCTGTCTGCTTAGGAAAAAAGTTAGGAAAAAAAATGCCAATCTGCACGAAAATGAAACAAAAATGTTCATCTTTCCATTTAAAAGCAAAGAAAACAGTAACACCCCAGTGAAGGTACATCAGGTGGAAAGCAGCAGTACAACCATGGCACAAGGAGTCTTTGACACCCTTTTTAATGGGAATTTCTCCTCAGCTTTTGTCCTTTAAGTCTTTGCTTTGGTGGTTTTTCTGGGTTTTTTTCCCTAACTAGTGTTAAAGCTCTTGTTCCACAGCTGTGCCTCCCCTTCCCTCCCTTCTATG
Source organism: Climacteris rufus (assembly GCA_013398175.1). Classification (NCBI taxonomy): domain Eukaryota; kingdom Metazoa; phylum Chordata; class Aves; order Passeriformes; family Climacteridae; genus Climacteris; species Climacteris rufus. Next base: position 564,884 of record VZRZ01008316.1, on the reverse strand, counting down.
GGGCTCCCACAGAGTTTCTGCCCTGACTCTTTTCCCACCCTTGGGTGTCACTTGGGTGTGGTTTGCCCAAAGTTAAAAGATGATGAGATGATTATCTCTGCTGCTGATGCTCTTCCAGTGCTCAAAAATTTGTTTTCAGAGCTTTTTGGCCAAATGAGGGGGAAAGGACCACAAAAAATAAGCAAGGTTGCTCTTATCGCATAGAATATTACACTTGTCCAACAGATAAGTTGCTTGTGTATCATGACTTGACAAATACTCCCATACTTAATAGTTAAAATGAGGATATGGGGAAAATCCTGAAGTGTTTAAGTATTTCCTAGGTAACTTTTCTAATGATAATTAACAGTGTTGAATTATTCCATTACGTCTGTGCTTTAGGTGGTGTCTTCAGTTTTATTCCTATCTAAGTGATTTCTGGGCATCTCTTCTTGATAAATAGCAAAAGATAAAACCAGTAAAGTGTGGGGACTGCTGATGGCTTTTTAAGCTATGACCTGCCTTCACTGACCTTGATGGTGAGATGTAATAGTTCTCTTCTTCTCTGTGTAAGATGAATTATGATTTTTGATTCTTCTACTATGATTAAAGGGATTTCACTTGAGTGGACATGAATATTTTCTATTTTCTTTTAGTTCATTTCAGTGTTTGTTTGCTCTCTTTAATTAGGTTTTTAACACCATCGTTTAGCTGTTTGTTACCCTGTTGAGCCCTGACTCTCCCCTCATACTGAAGGGCTGATCAGGAACTCATCTTCGACACAAACCCACTGTTTTTTCCTTCTCTGTACGTGCAGATGGTGTTTCATTTCTTGCTGGAAAGTCTCTGCAGAAGATGCTGCCAAGAGTGTCTTCATTAACTGATTAGCAGAAGTTTTGAGCAATTGACCACCTTTCCTTCAGATGATAAAATCATTTTGCTTGGCAAATCTTTTAGATTTTTCTTTTTAATGGCCTTCAGAGCTCCTTTCCAGCTCTCCTTGGAAGAGTGAGAACTGGTGAACACAGTGAGATGCTCCAGGTCCTGTCTACAGGAATGAATTTCCTGAGATTCTGCTACTTAAAATGTTCGTAGTTCATGCAGTTCATGGACAGTGAGTTAAAAATGGAGTAAAAGGCAGTAAAATCTTTTATTCTTCAGTTTATTTTTTTGTAAATAACTGTTCATCAAACTTAAAGAACTGTCAGTCTTAAGCAAATATTTCTTTAATAGTAGGGTTGAGTCTAAAGTACTTTGTGCCCAGTGCTGCTTCACAGTGCTGGATTTTCCTTTGGGATTTTCACTGTCCTGACCTTGCATAAACTTGCTGCTTCCAGAATATCTTCTGTGATCATATCCTGAGATGCTGAGACTGTATAATAACATTCCACAACTTATTTTAAAATGTATTTTAATGATCTTTTAAAAGAAATTCAATTATTCTGCAAAAAAGGAAAAAAAATTGTTTGTGATACAGACCAGCAGAAAAGACAAGCAGTAATCTTTGCTGGCTATTTGGGTGATTCAGTGAAGGCTGACAGAGCATCTGTTAAGCAATTTGGAGTTTGACAATTAGCTACAAAATTCGTCATCCTGCAACAAAGGGGAAAGTTTAATTCCATTGTAAATATGTAAGATGTAAATTTACTAAAGCTTGATGTTACTGTGAATAAATTGAGTTGAATTCATTAAGAACTTAGAAACAACCATCAAGTCAGTAATGAATCATTAGCAAATGCAAAAGCAGGCTTTTAATATTAGGCCAGGTTTTGTTGAGGCTTTTCTGGGTGGTTCTTACTGCTGCTCCTAATTTCCAGTTTTTGGGCTGATTTTGCAAGGAAACTGCCTGTGTTGTGTCAGGACACTGAGTGCATCCTCCAGCTCAGGTTTTAGCACTCACAGCACGTCACAGCAATGAGTTCATCTGCCTGCTTTGTTCTCCTGCTGTTTCCCCACGAGGTTGTGTCTGGGGTTGGGTTTGTTCTCCTGATGTTCCCCACGAGGTTGTGTCTGGGGTTGGGTTTGTTCTCCTGATGTTCCCCACGAGGTTGTGTCTGGGGTTGGGTTTGTTCTCCTGATGTTCCCCACGAGGTTGTGTCTGGGGTTGGGTTTGTTCTCCTGATGTTCCCCACGAGGTTGTGTCTGGGGTTGGGTTTGTTCTCCTGATGTTCCCCACGAGGTTGTGTCTGGGGTTGGGTTTGTTCTCCTGATGTTCCCCACGAGGTTGTGTCTGGGGTTGGGTTTGTTCTCCTGATGTTCCCCACGAGGTTGTGTCTGGGGTTGGGTTTGTTCTCCTGATGTTCCCCACGAGGTTGTGTCTGGGGTTGGGTTTGTTCTCCTGATGTTCCCCACGAGGTTGTGTCTGGGGTTGGGTTTGTTCTCCTGATGTTCCCCACGAGGTTGTGTCTGGGGTTGGGTTTGTTCTCCTGATGTTCCCCACGAGGTTGTGTCTGGGGTTGGGTTTGTTCTCCTGATGTTCCCCACGAGGTTGTGTCTGGGTTTGTGCTGAGGAATCCCTGAGGCTCTGCAGCCCCAGCCCAGCCAGGAGAGGCTCAGCCTGACCCTTCATCCTCCCCAGTCAGCACATCCCTCCATGTCCTGCAGGACAAGCACCTTTTCACACAGGTTTTTTACAAATTCACGATTAAACACAGAGAAACTGAGTCCTGCCTGGATCATGCAGTGACCTGCAGAGAATTCCTGACCTCAAATTGGTTCTGCACCCCCTTTTTTTGCAGAGCTCTCTGTAGCTCTCTTTGCCTTCACAAAGCACTGTGAAAATAAAAGGTCTTTGCTTTTCCTCTTCAGGAAATGTTTATGGGGATGATATTTTCCAGTTGGAGATGGGGAGAATAAGGTGTCTGGTCTCTGACATTATCTCAGTTGGTCAGAGCTTGGTGCCAGCAACACCAGGGTTGTGGGTTTGGTCCCTCTATGGACCATTCACTTTAGAGTTGGACTCAATGATCCTTGTGGGTCCTTCCAACTCAGAACATTCTGTGATTCTGTAACCAAGGAGAAACCCAATCCCTTCCATAACAAGGGTTATTACAGTGAGATATTTCAGGCATTTACTTCAAGGCCATGTGAGAAGATTGTATCTTTGAAACATACCGAATATGTAAAATGAGTGTTCTAGGAGGTTCTGAATTCTCAAGGGACAGATTAATGACTTCCAGCTAAAATATTACAAAATAAAAAAATTATATTCCAATAAGTTTTTTGTCTCTTTAAAATAGCCCAGCTGTGAAAGTGGAAGTATGTGGTACTAAGTGTTCTTTGTTCAGAGTTTAAAAATAATTCTAAACCCCAGGGATCTGGAAGCAGATGTCTGCTTCAGGAATCACAAGGCCCCAACAATGGGAGTATCTCCTTGTCAGCATACTGATTTCATATTCGTGGGGCACCCATTAATTCACTGAAATAGTTTCTTTTTCCACTGGCTAAAACTTAGTTTTCAGAAATCAGAAGTGTATTGTTGCTTTTTTCACTTTGTTCTATGTGTTTGGGATAATCATTGCTCCAATCTGATCCAACATCCTCAGATATATCTTAGCATCATAGAATGGCTTGGGTTGAAAAGGAGACATGCATATATATATATATATATATGAGATCCTGCTCTTCCCACCACTTAATGTGACATCTCCAAATTTCTGCTCTAATTTTACTGTCTCTTATTTCTGTTCTTTGTTCCTTTGTTACACTTTTCCCCCAAACAATCCTGTTGCATTCAGTGACTCTGTACAGATATGTCCCTCTTTGAAGTGAGGAGTTGTGTTTCAAGTCAATATTGCCATTTAAACCTGCACTACCAAAATAAAGTACCATTTTATTGGGTTGTCTCCTTATTTTAAACTCTCCATTTCATGATGCTGTGGGCATGATAAGTAAACTGGTAATTTGTGAACACAAATGCATGTTTTATCAAGGAGCATTATAGGAAGGTTTAGGGTAAGGATTTTTGTTTCTTTTTCATTAGCACCAGACTAATTAACTCTTTTTGTGTAGTGTTTTTCATCCATGCCTTTTGTCATTGTTCATTTGTTAACTTGCACTTTTTGTAAAGACAGTTATAATTGTATATGTTATTCTCTGGAGAGAAGGTTTTTAAACATTTAATCTTAGTTCTGAAGCACTTAGCATTCATATTTTGGGCATTGTTTCAGTCCATGTGTTCAACATTTCATTATTTAACAGAGAAAGGTTTGATTTTAAAAAGTATTTATCTGATTCACCCTGTCATTGATTAGACAGACATGAGAACATTTTTCTGTTGGGTTTAATACAGTTGCTTAGTGCAGTCTTGAGGCAGGCAGAAAAGAAAACTGTTGTTTAATTGTGTTAAATTAATAGTACGTGATTTTTGGGGTGGGAAATTTGGAGTGAATCTCAGAGGAACAAGTAGTCAGGGATGAGGCAGATTTCCCTGATTTCCTGGTTCAGATTTCCTCACCAACTGTGTGAAACTATTCTGAATGTGGGACAAGGAGGCTGCTGGAGCCCCCCAGGCAGAGCTGCCAGAGCCTTCAGTGAGGTTTTCTGGCTGGTCCTGAAGGATGTAGGTAGAGCACAAGCATGTGTGTCACTAAACACAGAGTATATTGATTTTATTCTGTGTATTTGTTGGGAGCCAATGCCTTTACTAAAAGTGGATTGCTTATTATTATTCTTTTCTGTAAAATCAAAGCTTTGCACACGTGGCTGGCTCAGTGGATAACCTGTTTTCCAAACTCTTCCCAATTTAGGCCTCTCAGATATGTCATGTAGGGTCCTGTTAAAAAATATAAGTCCCACAATGTTGCATGTTTTGAGACACTTCAGCATATCTGTGCTGATAATGAGTGTTGGGGTGAAGCCTACTAAAGACAGATTAAAAAAATATAAATGTTCACTCAGTGAGAAGGTTGAGCTGCATCTGGAGCAGAAGTCAGACATAAGTGGGGTGTGTATTGACAGAGTGGCTGGTAGTTAGAGGAAAAATGATCAGCCAAGTGATTGGATAAAGTCACTTGTACAATTTGAAATCTGTGCTTTATTAACCTCTCTCACCACCCATAGATCACAAGCACAGACAGTGGGACCCAGCTGAAGCACTGCTGGAGATGAAGTGCAGTCATGTAACCATGGCACATATAATATGAAAAAAAACCTGCACAGCTGTGGGACTTCAAATTAATACCTCTCCATCATGAGAACTGCTTGAATTTTACTTATGGAGCACTTGGGAATTGTTCTTTTTGCAGGGTGAGACTTCAGGTGTTTTTTCTTTATGTATATAATCCAGTGTCATACAGAAAATAATAAGGAGAGAAGGGAAATCTGACTCATGGCACCTGTGTTTAGTCTGTGAAATAAGTGGCTCAATGGTGGTAGTTGCACAGATAAATGTCATATTTGATCAAACCTGTTGTAATTCTTTCCCTTCCCTTTATATTAATCATAGGTATGGACTGATAGAGGACTGCCAATTGCATAATGTAAAATCACTGGACAACAGTGCCTTCCAAATGAAATTGTTTTGTTATTGATTAAAAAAGAAGGTGGAAGACCTTTATTTTGCATTTAAAAAAAAATATTTCTGAGTTCTAGAACAGTGGTTAATTGCCAAATTTAAAAAAAAAAACCCCTCTGGCTCTGCTGGTGTAGCTTCTGCTATGGGAATCTGACGTGGCATGTCAGAAAACAGGTTTGCTGTGACCTTTGAGACTGCCCAGATCTCTCTGTGGGGAAGATTTCCACTGTGTCTGGCATTGACTAATAAGTTAACTGGATTGTGCTGAACTGACTTGTGCTGTTTTCTGGAGGACAATTTATTGTGCTGGTTGACAGGCTGAAAATCTACTCTATTTCCAAAGAACTTCTGGATAAAAATATTATTGCTGTGCCAATAAAACATGTCTAAATGCTTTAATAGAGGTTTACAAATAGTTCATATAATACAGGGATGAGAATGTGCCTCCCTGTATAAGGAAAATTCCGTAGCTCTTTAGGGTGCTGCCACATTATAAATAATAATAATAACAATAATAATAACAATCATCATGCATAGAGCTGTGTTTATACTTTGTGTACTTAAACTTCTATTAAGCTCTGATGAGAGCTTTTCTTCTAATGTTGTGTTGCTCCTGCAGAGTAGCCTTATTTGTTTTGCCTGACATGAAATATGTAAAAAAAAAAAAAAAATAAGAGCAAGACCGTGCTCTGTCACACTTAAAGCAGCAGTGGGAGTTGAACGGAATGAGACTTGATAAATTAATGATGCTAAGTGCTGAAGGAAAATGGGGAAGTGATGAGTGGAAGCAGAGAGGTGCCAGTCTCTAATTCTGTGATTGATGAGCCAGGCACAAAGGTAATGGCAGAAGCTGTGGGCAAGGGGAGAAGGCAGTGACTGAATTTAAAGCAAATGGGTGAATTTGGGACTAAAAGTAACAGTGGGTGATAGAGATACATTTGTTTTAGCCACTTCTAAAACCATGTTTAGTTTAGGGAAGATAATATTTTCTATGTACTGAAGACTATAATTACCTTTTCTATGTTGTAACCATGTGTTACATTTTACTGCAAATTTAATTTTACTGTTTAAACTGATACTTATTACAAAACTACATTTATGTTTCAGCTTGAACTGTTATTATTTTTGAGCTTCGATTTATTTTTTCTTAAATAATTCATTTTTTTAGATTTCTGTGCCAGATTCAGTCAGTCATGAGGAGCTCTGGGGTTTCTTGTGGTTTGGACTTTTGTCACTTTGCTCACAGCCACCCAGGGACAGGTTGTTTAATGCTAAGTCAAAGCCTGTGGCAATGCTGGGTGTTGACTGGGGGGAGAGTCTTAAGGCACAGCAATAAGTAGTTGGCATAGGTGCAGGAAAAGTCTTCCTAACCTGGGAATTGAATTTGATTTTGCTTAGATTGCATGTCAGAGTAAGTCCATGTTAAAGTGGGTCAGACTGTTTTGCCCCAAATGCACACAGAGTAGGGGAATTGCTGCTGCTCTGGGTGACAGCAGAAATTATGAGATGCTCAGTGGGAGTTGTTGTTGGTATTTCTGGTATCAGATAAATTCATTTGCTTGTGTTGAAGGGGTGTTACAAATTCTTGGATGACTTCTTTGAGTCAGAAGACCTCCAGAGCGTGGCCTTTCCTTCCTCACCTGCTGATTTGCAGAAAATGGTTAAACAGCTCATTCTCAGTAGCTCCAGCACTGCAGTGCAGCCAGAATAATCTTCATTTTGGGGGCAGAATTGCTGTTTATATAATGACTGATTTGTGTCTCATGGCTGGACTGAGGTTTGCCCTTCTGCAGCTCATGTCCCACTCAATTTGTTTGTCTGGAATTCTGCCGAAGGGGGGTAGGTGCAAAGTCAGAGACCAGTTCTGGTTTCAAAAATATGTCAAATTCCAAAATGACCTGCAAAGGCTGAGTCTGCTCGAGCAGAGAAGTGCTTTGTCATTGTCCCTGTGACTGTTTCAAGGCATTAGAGCTGGCCATAAATCTCATAAAAGGGCAATGTAGAGAGTTCTAACAAAACTCTAAGCAGCATTAGCACTCAGGTATGTTCTTGATGGAACAGGAAAGTCCAAAAGGTGGGAAAGAGGTTAAGATGTTGATTTTATCGGAGAAAAAAAAAAGGTATTTTTGTATCAAGTATTGTTTTCTGTTTGCACAACCCCTCCTTGAATTTGATGGGAATGCCATAAATCTGACTGGAGATGGAGGATTCACATGGGGCTTGGTGCTACACCTTGGTGTGTTCTGTCCTCCCCACCTGCTGATCCATGGATTTCCCCTGTGCATCTCTTATCAACAGACAGCCCTGGAACAGAGGGACCACAGCACATTTTGCACCATGGTTGGAGCTCTGTTGTGCAAAGCCTGTGATCTCTGTACAGCACAGGGGAAAATATGCAGCAAAATACTGTATCTGCTTGATACGGGACATCTTTGGTTTTTTGAACAGATAAAGCATTTCATGCAAACTTGAAATCCATCCATTAATTTATTTTTATCAAAAACCAAAGGCCCAGTGAGGAATAATGAAGGGTTTTTTTCTTCCTGAGTATTAAACTCTCAATATAAGCTGTAGCAGAAGGATTTATGTTAGTATTAAGCTTTGTCATGCTAATTACATTATGTTGCCATCTGATAACTTAGATTATGCACATTGTAGAAGTATTATCTGAATCCATTTGTTTTCTCTGAAATGTAAAAGTTCATCTGGAGGGCACATATTATTGTTTCCTTGGTTTTGTTTCATTTAATGATGAGGAGATATGTTCTGTCATGAAGTGAGTTTTCTTAAGGACTCTTGAAGATGTACTTTCTGGCTGCTAATTCATTAATATTTGCTTTGCATTTAGGTTTTTCTGTACAATGCACATAGAGAAGTCAATCATGGAAGCATTTTTCTCCCAGGTTTTTATGTTTAGTTTTATCTCCAGTGAAAAAAACCAGCTTGAAGTTATTTCAGCTTCTTCTTGATAAGCTATGGTTGTCCAAATTGTTGCCAAGGTGGCCACAACAGAAGGAAAGATGGACATCTGACTGTACCAGTAATGTTCATGTGGTCCTACAGGCCCATCACTTGACCAGTGTTAACAAAACTGGTTTTCAAAGGATTTTTTTATCTTTCTTTGCTCCTTATGTCAGTCTTCTACATGTTTATCATATCAGATTTTTCTTTCAGCAGGATTAATATTGTGCAATTCCATTTGTACCTGGGATTAATTTTAATAATTGTTTCTGATGCAGCCTAACAAAGGATTAGCTGGCAGTGCTAGAAAAAGGCTCTGTTAATCAGTATATCAGTATTATAGAGGAAGAACAGTTTCTTTTCTTCTTCTTTTAAAAAATTACATTACTTGCAGATGAGGAATAATGCCCTTATTCTACTGCCATACATGCAAGTAATTTTCCTGGGTGCTTGCTATAATCCAGATAAACATTGCTCTGTAATACCTTTTATGAATACAACATAAAATCTTTCCAATTTTTATTTCCTCCATGGCAATATCAGCCTGCAGAGCTCTCAGCTAAAGGTTGAATCTAAGTGACAACTGATGCAACGAGCAGACAAGTGTCAAGCCTCATGTTGGCAGATTAATGACAGTTGTAATTACAATTGTCATTGCAGGGACTCCCAGTACGTGTTGGTGACTGAATTTTGTGAAACCAGGATAGAGCCAAAATGGCACAACTTTTCCCCTTTGTTAAGACAATGAAAAAAACTATTTATGTATTTATTTATTTACCCTATTTATCAAATATAAGCTTTTTTAGTATTTTTCACTCTTTTTTTTCTGTTGCTCTTGGATATACATTTTCTGGATAGAACAGAACAGGCAGCACTCAAGAAGATGAACTTTAACTGTGATGGATGACATGCACAGCAGAATTTAGGACACCATAAATTTGAACTGGCTGGGAGCTCTCAGGCCAAGGAGGAGGAGGAAGAAAGAGGAATGTGTACTGAAGAGTTTTACTTGACCTGTAAAATCAAGAACTGTTACAGTCAGTGCCACAGATGAGGATTCTTGGAAATTTGGCCGTGGTTTGTTAATTTATGTTCCCAGTTAGGGGAACCAAGTATTTATAGAGGTTTTACTGTAGGTGGACACTGCAGTGTTTTCTGCAGCAAAGACATCTTCATCATCACAGGCTCCACTGAGGGATGTTCTTACCCACAAAGTGATTTCTGAGAAAGGAAAAGTAGGAATCCAAACTCGCCTTCCCTTTGTTGGGAGTACTGTGCCAGCAAAACGCTTCTGTGTAGGCTTTCTTCCAAAGCCAGAGCCTTCAGTGTGTCTGGGAAGCTCCTTTGCCATCAACAGCCTTCAGAAAAACACTCTCATTAAAGAAGGAGAAGGAAAAATGCCTATTACTGAAATTTGTGTGCATGGATTGGTTTTGGGATGGACACACTCGAAATAGCTGGGAGAGGAAGATGTCATGTTACTAAATGGTTTGGTGAAGGCTTTCTCTATTTCCTTTTTTTTTTAATTTTTCCCTTTGAAAGGGGCAGAGTTAATTGCCAGACATTAAATATTTATAGATTTTATTATGATTCCTTGCTAAATGCTGTGAGGACTTTTCCTGATGCTGTGAAGCAGTTCAGACTCGTTCAGCCTTCGGAGCAACGCGGCCGTGGCAGCCGTGAGGAAATCCCTGCACTCCTCTGATGTGATTACAACAGTCCCTACTGTATTCAGATTTTTGATCAGAAAACCTCAAAAGGGTCAAATTCTGCCCAAGGGACAGATTTGTGTCAGTTCTTATTTTTAATCTGAGTGTGCCCTCAACTGTGGTCGCAGTGAAACACTTTTCTCCCTAAGAGTAGCATCGAGTTTTGGGTTTAAAACACAAACAGAGCTGCCAAATGTTGGTGAATCAGGAGACTCTGTTAAAAGCCTGTCCTTCTTTCAGGGGTTTTATTGTGAGCTGTTAACTTTTTTTCCAAGTTTCAGTATTGTTTTGTGAATTTTTAATCAGCTAATAAATAGCTACTGCTTCATTGCTTTGGAAAAATGTTATGGAGCAGACAGCTTGGCTGGGATCTCTGCCATTGTAAGGTCAGGATCTGCGAACTAAAGCATGTCAGAGCATCTTGCACATTCACTCTTAGCTGCCTATTTATATTTTCCTCAGAGGAGTAGGACTTGGGACTTTTTATAAAGAGAAGATGCCAAATATTCTATAAATACTAACTAGTCTGATGTCTATATTCCTTGATCTGCGAAATTTAATGTGCTTGAGTTACTTTTCTGAAGAAGGGTTATTTAGACATATGGAAAAACATCTGCTCCATGCAGAAATAAATAGTGTTTCAGTGGTTATACAATGGAAAAGACCATTCAAGGACTCTGCCTGAGCATCTCCCATGGCGTGATCCTGGCTATGATTTATTGAAAGGAGCATTTTTCACACTGAGGTGTAGATTTGGAGATAAATATATTTGAATCAAATCCATCAATCATTGATGGGATTTGTGTGTAGAGTCACTCGTGGAATTTTTGTCTCTGGAGGACAAAATTGTGCCCGTGTTGTGAAATGTCTGCCTGGTTTATAGGTACTAACATTCATACTTCTGAAAACACAGAGCTGAGATGAAGAGCAGAACAGAGATGGTAGGTTTAAATTATGCATATTTTACCCTCCTTCCTGCCTTTTTTTTGGTGCTTAACCAATGTATAAAATATCAGGCAAAAATGAATTATTCAGTGAGTAACTCTGAAGGCAATTTTCTCGGGTGTTTCAAATTTGTGTCTGTCTCTAATAAAATTTGTCAAATGGGAAGCAGCAGGACACCCCACAGGTCCTTATGTGAGGAAGCTGTAGAGTTGTGAAATTCTGACAGATTCTGAATCCCAAAAATTCTCAGACTTTTCAAAAATCACTGTTTCTGGTTTTTTTATTGCTCAGTTCAGCACTGTTTTGCCATTATACCAGAAAAAAACAGATAGGTCATTTTTGTAAAGGACAGGAAAAGTTTAAAATGTATTTATTAGCCTGTATGTGATTGACAGGTGTGTGATACCTATTGAAACATCAATGCAGGATTCCAATGAAGTGTGTCCAAAAAAATAGAGATGTATGTGTCAGTTCTTAACTTGAAATAGAGGTAAAGGAGAGATGCAGAGCTCTCGGGAGTGTGTCACAGGATCTTCCTTGATTCTGTGTAATTCCTGGGACAGACCAACTTCTCCGTGGATTTCCTTCTCACTGTGCAGGGAACACCCTCCTGCAGTACTCAGTTTCCCACAAACAAATCTGTACAGTAGTTAGTGGGGTTAGCTGCAGATTTTGGACCATATGTTGATGTATATATGGATATTGCATGTCCCTGTTTGGTAGCAATGCATCCAGACACAGAAATGTCTTGCCTTGGAAATCTGCTGAAGCGTAGTGTGCAGCTGCTGCTGTGGGAGGTGGGAAGAAGAGAAGGAGCCGTGTAAATTGGTGGATAAGGGTTTAGTGAGAACAAGTAAGGTGTGCCTTTATAAATTGGTGGGTTCTTCACCATTTTAGAGGGGAAAACGGAGGAGGAGTGGGAAATGTAAACCAGTTATTATTCAGGGCCTTGCATGCTGAATGAGCTCGGAGGCAAAGGCAGCAGCTCCACGCTCTGCATTCCTTCCCCGCGCTCACAGCGCCGCACCAACTCTGCTCTGGGATTTTTTGCCAAATCAGCTCAGGATTCTGTGCTCAAATCTATCACTTAATAGTTGTAAAAACCTTCATTCAAACCACCTCAGACAGAAGCAGCTGACGGCAGGTTTGGCTTTACAAATAGAAGCTGGAGTTTGTTTCGTTGTTGCTGTGGGCAGCGGTCAGCAAGTTGGGGGTCACAAAGACACTTTCTGAAGCTTTAACTTGCCAGCAGTGAGCTTCATTTAGGGCTGTGATTGCTGCTGAAAGAGTCTGGAGCCAGTCCCATTTCCCCCTGGGTTCTTGGATCAGTGTGTACCACTTCCCAAGAGGAAGAGAGTTCAAGCTCCAGCACATGTTGAATTGTTTGACCTGGTGCCTCTGCCCTCGGGGTTGCTGTTCTTGCAGGGAATGGGGAATTTCAGGTGAGGATGGTTCTCAGCCTTTATCTGGCTTCATTTTCTGTTTAAGGGAATGAAAGATGATATGAGCTCTAGCTGAGGATAATGAGGAAAAAAAAATAGGTTGTACCATCTCTAGCATGAGCAAGTTGGCCAGTAGTGAAATATATAAGAACTGGTGGGAAGGTCTTGTACACAAACATATTGAAATATTTAAGAACTGATGAGAAATTATTGTACACAAATATATGAATGTAAAATAATTCTCATGCAACACATGTCACACAATTAAATGCTTTATCTTGTTAATGATCACTGCACCCAACCACATTGCAGCTCCATTGGAAAGCACAGAAACTCCTCTGTAATTTGGAATATATTGAACAATTCACCATATTGTACCCATGGAGAAATAGCAATACTTTTCCATACAGCAAGAATTTGTTAACGTTACTTCTTGCATCTGATCAGTTTAAATTAGACTTTGTAATATGTATTCAAAGTGTAAAGGATGCTCTGTGTTGAAAAGCTTATCTGTTCAACAAAAATTAACAAATGACAAAATAATAAAACTAATAGAGGTTTAAGCAAAATATGTACAGCTGTGTCTCTGTCTTTCTAGTACTCTATTTCAATTCAGATCCCTGGATTTCATCTTTATTGAAATGATTTATACACAGTAACATGAGACTGAGTTGTATCTGAAACAAAATCTCTCTCCATTTCTCCTAATCATGAATCATTTTCTAACAGGATCTTTTGTTTATGCACTTTCTGTAATTATACTGCAGTTTCTTCATTAGAAAAGAATGAAGAAAAAATAGCCCATAAACACCAAGTCCCTTCTGAATTTGTGTCTTTCTAGTAATTAGGAAATTACAAATCCCTGGGAGTACAGTCATGCAGATCTTCTTTCTCCCTTTGCCAACTCAATCAGTTCCATTCTATACAAGAAGTACATGAAAAAAAGGCAGCAATCAAAATCTGTTGATTCAATGACCACCTGTTTCTTTTAATTAAAAATAATAATTTACTGTGAATTCCAGGAGGGGACTGAAAAATTTGCTTTTGAGTCATTTTGAACTGTGTTCACATGGTCCCCTTGTATACAATTACAGAGAAGAAATAGTTGATTGAAAATTTTCAATTTTGATAAAATACAATTTTTTTTTCTGTTTGTGTGCTTTCTTAACTCTCTTCAGAGTAGTAAAGAATAAAAGTGGTCTTAGCAACAGGAAAAGAGATTTTTGTTGTCATTTTTGGCTGGGGTGTCATTTATTATCATAAAAGACTCTTTCCTCTACAGCACTTCAGAATCAGTCTTAATTTCTGAATTTTATTCCAGCTCTTGCAAGCAGGAAGGAATGGGCTGTATTTTGAACTTGCTGTACTGCAGCTGTTTTCAAATATGCTGGTGCAGGTCTGGCAGGGGCACAGCAGTGTTTGCACAGGTTATATTACCTGTATTTTTGCTATTTTTGCTTAATCTTTGTTTCCCTATCCCACCATTACCTTACACTGTTACTGTAGAGTTGAATACAACTCTATTTATGCTCTGAACACCTACCAGAATGTTCAGGTTTCCCATCTTGCAGATGTCAGTGGATTGAATGAATGAATTCTTATTCCTTTGAGTCACTCCAACTTCACATTCTGCCTGGAGGTAGGATTCCTGGAAAGAGACTGGGTGTAAGTTGTCACCAAGTAGGAAAGCACACTCCTGCCATTGCTGTCCTCCTCTGCTGCAGGAGGGAGCTCTTGGTTTGTCAGCCTGTAGGAGATCTTTTTTGGGTGCTTGGCTGTCGCAGTAACGACACGAAAGAAGGAGACAGAAACCTCTGGAGAGTGAAGGAACAAGTTCTGAGCTTCCCCCGCCCATCTTTATTATCTATGTGCCTTATAATTCACTGTGTATTGGAGGAGACAAAGGGCCTCCCCTCAATCACACTGGTCAAAGGAAATGTCCATCAAACTTCTGTGCCCAGGAGAAGAGAATGTAAATAAAAAGATACCGTTACAATAACATGACTATGTTTACAAAGAATGTGTGAGAAACTAGTTACAAAAGAATGATAACATCCAGAACTGCAGAAGTCAGGGCAACACTTGGCAGGTAGATTTGGAACTCTACAGTGTCTTGCAGCTGGGGAGGAGTAACCCCATGGACCAAGCCCAGCTGATGTGTAGTTGGCCCTGCTTTGAGCCCAGTTTGGGCTCCAGTGTCTCAAATATCCCAGCCCTTCTGGGATATTTTTGATTCTTCAGGCAGTAGAAATCTTATCTTTTATAGCACTTTTCTGAAAGCAACAAAACTTTCCTATTTTCTCAGAGCACTGCAGCTCTGAGTGGGGAAATATCAAACGAGCTTTAAGCATTTGTACATTTTATATTAAAAAATTATATGATCTTAATCATTCCCAAGAGTCTCAGATTCTCTTTGCTTTCAGTCTCACTCAGCCAGGGAAGAACAAAGCTGGTGACCAGTTAAACAAGGACTTTCTCCTGTTCTTTGCTCCTGAGCTCTGATCACAGAAGCCATATTTTAAGCCCTGGAAGTTATTTCCAGTAGAAGCATCTGATTCCTTGGCTCTTGCAGCTCCTCAAAGCTGAAGCTGTTTTCTCCAAGTAAGATGCAGAGCAAATCACCAACCAATATTTTTGTTCTCTCAGTAGGAAAATAAATAGCAAACAGAAGAAAGTGCCTCAAACAGACATGGTGTCTGAGTGAGGTCCTGGATATTGGAGTCACTGCTTGGAAGGTGTTTAGGAAAGCTGGAGTCTGAAGAACTTCATAACTGAAAGGGAAATTTGCCCGAGGACAGCGTGGGATGAATGTGGGGTTTGGCTCTGTACAGAGAAAACCACGCTGGGCTCTTCTCAAATATGTTTTATTAACTTGGTATTCGCTTGGGGAAGTTAAAGCTGTTGTAAGGGAAATGGATGCAGTACAAATTGCAGTGGTTTCATTGATCTGCTGCAGCAGATCCATACTGTAAAGACATTTGGAGGGGGGGAGAAAGATTTAGGATTCAGGGTTTCTGTCACAGTAGGGAATGTTTCAAGGCTGTGTGTTAAAGTGAGGAAAACACCTGCCAGTCTTCCTGGGCTTTTCCACTGGTGAGGAGGAACAGACTTTGTAGCTCTTGTAACGGTCTGTAGGTTGTTTTGCGTATATGTAAAGTGTCCTCACCCCTGTTTTCAATAGAAACACAAACAGTAACACAGTTTGTGGTACTGAGGTTCAGGAATTATTTTTTTCTTTTGTCTAAGTGAAGTAATTTGAAAATGCTAACCTTTTTTTTGATGCACATCTTTTAACCTGGTAAATATATACATGTATAAGTTTGATTGGGGATGAAGAACAATCTTATGGTTCTGTCATGGAAGCAGGAAATGGAAAATTGGGTACATTTGCATTTCTTTAAGCAGAATTGTTCTTTATTGTAGTGGACCCTGATACAGCCTTAGGACCTCAGGGGTCATCTGCTGCAGAACTCCTGTAAGGGTTTTTTTGTAATGGAAAATATAATTTTCCATTTCTCCCAAAATGCTTTTACACTTGCACTTTTGCATTTTCTGCTTCTTAATGATCACAAAAATAGCACTTCAGGTATAGAAAAAAATTCCTTTCACCAACTACAGGCAGTTTTTTAAAAAAGTTAATCTTATCTCCTGCCTAACACCTTGTTAGGATGTGTTAGCATCCGTGTGTTGGCATTAATGACTGGCAAGGTCCTTTTTCCCCACACCTTAATGACCAGCACAGGCTCTGGCACTGACAGACCATAGAATTATAGGAATGGTTGGGATTGAAAGGGGCTTTAAAGCCCAGCCCATCCCATCCCACCCCTGCCATGGGCCGGGACACCTTCCACTATCCCAGGTTGCTCCAAGCCCTGTCCAACCTGGCCTTGGGCACTTCCAGGGATCCAGGGGCAGCCACAGCTTCTCTGGGCACCCTGTGCCAGGGCCTTCCCACCCTCCCAGAGAACAATTCCTTCCCAATATCCCATCTGACCCTGCTCTCTGTCAGGAGGAAGCCATTCCCTCTTATCCTGTCCCTCCATCCCTTGTCCCAAGTCCCTCTGCAGCTCTCCTGGAGCTCCTTTAGGCCCTGGAATGGGCTCTGAGCTCTCCCTGGAGCTTCTCTTCTCTGGGTGAGCCCCCTCAGCTCGCCCAGCCTGGCTCAGAGCAGAGGGACTCCAGCCCTGGAGCATCTCCGTGGCCTCCTCTGGATTCATTCCAGCAGCTCCACGTCCTCCCTGTGCTGGGTTCACCTCTGCTGGGGGGTCTCACCTGAGTGGGGCAGAATCCCCCCTCTCCTGCTGCCCACACTGTGAGATCAGCCCAGGGCAGGGTTGATCCGTGGTGCTGACACAGTTGTTGACACGGTCAAGTTGCATCCCACGAAAAGACTTGACAAGTGACAATGTGATGTGCTTGGCATGTAAAACCTCCACTGGTGCAACACCACACAAAGTGGGCTTTGTGTATTTTAGACTTAAAAGCAATGTGGTGATTGAATGCCTGCAAAATTATAGCCAGTTCAGTGTTGCTATCAAGGGGAATAAAATCCTAATCAAAAGGGAGCTTTTAGAAAGAATTCTGAAATACAACGCTCATAAGCTGTTTTGTGATGTGTTAAAGCACAGTTGGACATGTGCTGCTGGTTAACCATGCACTTTCAATTATTGCACACCCCCGCCTCAGAGCCATGAAAATTATGGAATGATTTCTCACAGGGGGGTGCTTTCCATCGCTGTTCAATAAAGGAAATGGATTCATTTGTGCTAAACAAAGAAAGAAGGCAGGGGGGACAAGATGAAGCTCAGTGGCAGGAGATAGATCGAAAAACTTGTGGGTTTGGGGAGATGCCTCTGTGTTCTTCTGCTTCCCTCTGCTGGAGTGCAGCAGGATTCCTGCCCGGCTCCATCCAGGCTTTGGAGCAAACCTGAACCCCTCTGAGCACATCCACAGCTGTCTGGGCAAGTCACTTCTGCAAACTCCGTTGTTTTTTAAAGCTTTCTGCTCTGTTTTGGGTTTTCTGTCAATAGTTCCACCTGGTGCCAGTCTGTACAACCCTCTCCTGCTCCCTCTGACACTGTGACTGCTCTTCTCTGTAAACATGTGTCAGCTTTGAGACTAATGAATAATAATCTGGTTTTTTCAGAGCTGTGTGGGGTGTAGATGCCTGCTTGCTGTTCATCTTTATAGGGATACTGCACCCATATAAGTCATTAGAGGCTCTGAAGCCTCAGTCTGTTAGAAAGCAGTCAAACAGCAGAGATAGATTTTTGCCAATTCAAGGTTTTTTGAAGAAAAATATGTAAATGTCTGTGATATCGATTGTCCAGAGGTTGTTATCCCATTTAATTATACTGTATTGCATTAAGTTGTACTTACAAAAATGGAGGATTGTCTTAACATAGTAGAGAATTCACTTTTTAGCTTGAAAATAACATGAATTTTTATAGAGCACATCATTCATCACTGCTGAACAAGTGCTTCCCCATTGCTTTCCCATTGCCACTTTCCCCCTTCATAATTTTGACGGATTTTGGAAACAGAAGTAGGTTTTCCCTTTAGAGTTTCACAATTAATCTATGCCAAATTTAATGCAAAGTTCAATTCTCTTGCAAATAGCAGCCATTATTTGGCAGTTCATCTGTCATATCCTGGCTTGGCTCCCTGTGTTTACTATGAAATGGGACTGCCAGCTCTGCTTCAGGAATTATCAAAAGTTTACATTGGTGAAAAGGGGATATTGGAGGAAAATTTGCAGGAGCTTTCCTTTAGCTCCATAGTTTGCCTTCAGTCAAAAAATGCTAAAGACAACGTGATTTCCTCTATGATGCACATAAGTTCATTAATGCATATTTAACACAGGGATGTATTAACCTGTATTAGCAACTGATAAAATAATTGCTGTTAATATAAGTAATTAGTACTGGCAATGTAGTAATTATTATTAATATGATTGCTTATAATTAAAGTGCAAACTGTAGATTCAAGGGTGGCTCTAAGTGCATGAGAAATCCTTGTTAATATAGGAATAAGATGAAAAGGTTTTATCATCTGTGATGGGTGAATAGTGATCTCTTGGCTTTCTCTGGGTGCTTTTGGACTTACTTCCTAAATAACAATGTCTTCTATATTTCAATTTCCTCTCAAAAAAACTGCAAAAAGCATAGGATTGAAGCAGAGAATAGAATTAAATACTGATGAAGACTGCACTCTATTATTTGGCAAGGTTAAAATGTTCTTTAAGTCGTTCCATTAAAGGGATCTGAAAAGAGAGATTTCCTACAAAGTTTCCAGTTCAGGAATAGTTTGTTACTATTTTCCTTTGTCCTCTTCTTATTATGCTCTGCCTGAAATGACTCTGTGTGTGCACATATAATAATTACTAATAATAGTCAGAACATACTTGCTGCTCTTTGCAAAAACTCATTCATACTGAATTGTTCATTTGAAACAGCCCAGAGTAGGAATTTTCACACAAGGATAGGAAACTAACATTTAGCATAGAAAGGAAATGATGATTCAAATTATATACATTGAGTCATGCAGGGCCAGCTCCAAAGTTTGATCCAGCCTGATTCATTTATTCATGTGGCTGGTTTTGGTTGTTTTCTAAGAATGATTTTCCTGGGCCTTGTAGTTACACAGAGTTGGGTGCTGGAATACATGAGCCCTCACTTGTGTTGCTTTGTAGTGCAGAATAGTTGTCCTCACATGTCACAACATTTTTAAGCCACACACACCCCTGCTTAACTTAATTATATGCACATTCCATTGTTTGGAATGAAATTATTTAGTAGTGTTCTATAATTCCAGTATAATATGCAGGTTCAATGTATTTAGTAGACATTCACTGTAATAATTTCCCATAGTTCCTTCCCCTCTATGTCATTACTTTATTCTCATAAATACCACTTAAGTCAGATGTTAAACACAACTTCAGAACTCTGTTTATTCAGTGTCATTCTTAGGAGCTGTGGCTTTTGTCCTTCTCAACCACAGATGTGCTTATCAGAGTCATGTTTGAGAGTGGATTTTTATAAGGCAACAAGTCCCCTTCTGTCATCTAAACAAAACAATTTAAGGAAGAATTAACTTCCCAACTGTGGTTTAAATTGTTTGTAAGGCACATAGTCCTAGACCCACCAGAGAACCCTTTTGTGCAGCCACATTCCCATGACCCTGAGCCACAAGGCCCCTTGCTGTATCTTTAATAAATAATGAAACAGATGTTCTCTGGAGCCCTAAATGTCACTCCCTTTAGGTTCACTGTGTTTACAAAATAAATACAGTTGGTAGCAGTTTGCATTTCATATCTCAGGCTGTACAACGAGCAGAACTATTGGAATAGTATCAATTTGAATTCTTAATGTAAAGTCTTGAGTTGTTATCCTGGGCACTCTGTAATTTCTTCCTTTGCAGTGAAAACTAGTGCTTATAGGTTCACTGTAAAACTAGGACCAAAATGAATTCCCATGAAGTATGCTACCAAAACACAAAAAAAAAACCTTCACAAATAATAATATGGCAAAAGAGTAAAGTTTGAAGGCAAAATTTTTCCCTCTCATAGTCATGTTTTTATGATAATTACTGTTAGAAGTTCCCAGATTTCATGACAAAGCACTTCTACTAGACAAATCCTTTCTTTTTGAGGAAAGAGTCAGCAGGTTTTCCATTTTGAATAACACGCTGGGTTTTGCTTTTAATTTTTTGGAAAGTTTTGACTGGCAGGTCAAGTTTAAAGATCAATATATTTGTAAGACAATTTAGCAATACTTATCTAATTTAAAAGTATAATACAAAATGTAGGCAGAACAAAAACATTTTAATGTCTTGTTTTGCAGTTGTGTTTTCACTGAGAGTGTTTTAGGCCTGGCATTCCATTATTTCCATGGTCTTTCTGGAAGGAATGTTAACAAGGATGAATTTCAAGCCTCAATGTGTTTTAATGAAGAATTGATGCTCCTCCCAACTTCTGATCCAGACTGTGCAGGGATAGTTCTGACTAAAATGCAGTTGGGGCAGGAAGGGATCATAAAGAGTTCCAGGATAAAGAGGGTGTGCACTGGACAGGGCCATTTCCCCATTTATTTTGGCATTGCACATGTCCAGTCTGGTGTAGGTGGAGTTCTGAAATAAGCCCGACATGGGTGAACATATGGAAGATGTGATTTCTTCCTTTGAAATAAAAGTTCTTGGTTTTCCAGAGGGGACCTCTACCCCTAAAGAAACAGCAGATGTCTTTGGATGTGTCATGCATTTAAGTGATTTGGGTGTATTTCCTTTCACTGGTCCTAAATTAGGAAACATTTCCAAGCTGCTGGCGGCCTTAAAATGTCCTCACTCTGAGTTTCTCTGCTCAAAAATCAGATGGGAACAGCAGTGTCTGTAAAATATTTACTATGTGCTAAATTAGAATTTGTTCCCTTTCATTTACAACAATAGAGATTATAAAGTTGCAGCGTTTCAAGATGATCCCATCTGTAAAATCCCGATTTTACAGTCATTTGACTGTATTCCAGATTGGCCCATTAACAGTTACTTCCCAACTCTCCTGCTGTATTTTGTGTCACGTCTCAGAATGGTGACAATAACACTGGAAACAGTCTGTGACTCTTCAGCCACAGACTGAACACTGCCATTAAACTTTCTGCCAGTAAAGGAAGTTTTAGAGTACATAAATCATGGGAACAAGCCTGAGCTGGCACACTCTATCTTACAGCACCAAAAAAAGGAAAATTAGGAACTGAGGCCAATGTGTCTGTGCCAGTGCAGGTACCACTCGAAGGCTGTGAACAAGCCACACTCTGAAATGTATTTTTCTGTAGCATAAATTGCAGAGCTGGAAAGCTTTTTGTGTTTGAACTAATGTATTAAAGGTGTGTCAATCATATTTTTGATGACTTGAGAATCTGTGTCTGTTTTTCCCTCCAGGATCCCAGAAGCAAGCACAAATTCAAGATCCACACCTATGGGAGCCCCACCTTTTGTGACCATTGTGGGTCTTTGCTGTATGGGCTTCTGCACCAGGGGATGAAATGTGACAGTAAGTGAAGTTTTCCTTATGTTACCAAAGGGGTGTTCTAGAAAGTAAGTGGAAGCCCTGGATAACAGCTTCTTACTTCGTTTCTGTGGAAAATACCATTTCAAATGTCAGCTATTAATAGGCCTGTTATACTTCAAGGGGATATTTCAGTACTATAATAATCTACTAATGAAAATCACCTCTTCTGCTGAGAACATGGTGTATTCAGCTTGATGTGGCTGAAGAGCCTTTGTCATGGCAATTTTGAGAAAGCCTCTTTTTGGACTGTCTGGCTGAATACACTCTAAAAGACTGAAATTTCAGTTCAGTTTGTAGTCAAAGTCTAGTATTTTCCTTGTATTTAATTTGTCTTGGAAGTCTCCCACTAGAAAAACCTAATAATCAATTTAAACCTGACTCCATTGCTGACATGAATGCCATTTTCTTAGTCATATTCCCAGCAGGTCTTTATTCCATTTTCACTCTTTTTCCCCTTGCACTTCATTAATGATATGTTTAGGTTTCTCAAGTAGATTCGTTTATTCTCTGTTTTATTAACTCTCCACAGAAGGTACTGCAAGATGGAAACCAGCCGTGGTGTTCAGTTGAAAACCAGGCAGCTGTAATCCCAAAGTCTTGCCAACCATTAAGCATTTAATCTCAACTTTCAATTTCCTCTGTCTTTGCAGTGTAATCATAATTTTTAACTTCTTATGGGTGTCTGAACCATTTTTGTATCCACAGCCTGTGATATGAACGTTCACAAGCAATGTGTGATAAATGTCCCAAGCCTCTGTGGCATGGACCACACAGAGAAAAGAGGAAGGATTTATCTGAAAGCTGAAGTCACTGGTGACAAACTGGAAGTAACAGGTAAACAGCTCATTTTGGAAATATTCAGGTTTTATGAGTGTGTAGCAGACACTGGGAGTTTGTGTACCTTGGTCAGATCTTTGTACATTAAAGCCACTGATAGAGAATTTCCTTCCAGAAGTGAGAGGATTTCATACAACCTGTCATTGAATCAAGAAACTCTACAAACTGGTGTTCATAAAAATAAGTAGAAAAAATGGAAAGCTGTAACAGCTTTAGAACCTTAGGAATATTAGTTAGAAAATCACTGTAGTGTCATTTTTTCTGAGCCAAGAGCAGCCCAGCAGGATGTTCAGGAAGTCACCCATCATCTGCAGAGCACAAGAGATACACTAAACTTTCATCAGCTGAGGAGTTGTTTCCTGTATTTCAGAGTATTGAATAAACAAAAGCAACTTGGATTCAATCCCAAATATTACTCCCAGTGTATTTTAGAATTTAAAAAAAAATTTCTCATATTCTATAAGCTTAAGGTTACCAAGATGGGGAGGAGGCAGAGAAAGGAAGGAAGGAGAGGTGTCAGTCCATTTCCTTGGAAGTGTTTCTCCCATGACTCGTGAGCTGTGGTTGTGCACACCCACACAGACCCATCCCCAGTCTGAAATTCCAGAAAACACTCCAGGGAACCAGAACAGGGTACAATGGTTTGATCACTGCCTGCTTGGTGGTACAAAATTGAATTGAATCCGAGGGCAAAGTTTGAGCAGGACAAAGTAGGAGGTTTCTTAGACCATCTCAGCTTCTACATTTGTTTCTTGGTGTAGTTTGTTGGCAACCTGTGGATGTGCAGTGTTGTGTTGGTGTGGCTCAGGTGAAAGGGTAGACAAAAGGATGTTTTTTCCACCCCTACACTTAATAGAGACCTTACCCCTTTGCATAAAGGAAATCAGACCATCACAGTGAATTTTCACAGCTTCCAGAATCAGCAAACTTCCCTCCTGGCACTGCTTTCCTCCGTGGTTTTGTTCTCTCTAAATCCAAATACCTCCATATTCTCCTGTCAAACCTTGTAAAATGCACTGAATAGGAGAAGTTTGATAAAATTTAGTTAGGATCAGAATAGATCCCAAGTGATGCTTAATTGTGGCTTAACTTTTCAAAGAGCTTCCTGTCAACGTGGGAGGGGGAAATTTGTCCAAGGTACTGTCATTAACAGAAGGTGGTTTCACTAAGTAATGAGGCGTTTCAGAAATGGTGATGTGGCTTCTAAAAGTAATTGTACCATGAGAGAGAATTAATTTAAAAATCATAAGAGTGACAAAATTTAATATTTGCATTATTCTAGGGCTCTTTGCAGCAAGGCTCTTAAATATGGCTTAAACCTTCTACAACAATGCACATAATTTGACAAATAACATGTGCTTATTTTCTGATTATTCAGTTGGTTTATAATCCTTTTAGGATTTATCACAAGTCTTTGTGGTACCAAGGCACTGTAAGACAATTACACAAGCAAGGATTCTTTTAGTTCACAGTTTTGTTTGAATAGGTATTGTCTGAGAGGTGAACACAGTAAAATTGTAACAGATATTTTGTAGGTGTTCTGCATAGGCTCTTTTTGGTGTGAGTGTACTTGGCAAATGCAGTTTCTATTGTGTTTATAAATAAAATATTTCCATCCCACAATTAAATAGATTTCTGGACAACAAGAAGAATGTTTACTATAACCTTGTTATGTATAAAACAATTACAGTGCTGTTGTTGTGGTTGAGGCTTAGTGGGATTTCCAAGCTTTCAGAAAATTTCTTTAAATAAAGACAGTTATCCTGAAAGCAAACTGCTTTTTTTTATTGTTGTTTTTTAAATAAAAAATACTACATGGACTAAGCCAAAATGACATTTCAGGTGCCTTTTGTGTATGTTTAGCTGAAAAAGAAATTAGCAATTGCCAGTTCATGGACATATTACAAAATGCAAAAAATTTCTCCTAGAATGTCATTGCTTCTAAAATATTTATTGACAAAACCTTTTTTAGAATACACAGTTCTCAGAGCTGCCAGGTACACCACCACTGCTCTTAGCTTTGGGAAAGGAGGTGAATTAAATGTCCAGGAGGTTTAGGAACAGCAGGAAAAATAATCAATGATTGACTGTTTGGTTTGAGCCTTTGTCTGAATCTTTTTCACAGGAATTACTCTGTAGGTGTTGAACTCCTTCAGCTGAATTCCTTCATATCTCTGCTCTGCATCCTGTTTTCCCAGCCAGCCTTGACTGCACACAGAACATTTGTGCTGCTAACCACGGAGCTGCCACTGGAGCTGGCAAATTGCAAATCCTGGGGCATCCCAGCCCTGCCAGCCCCAGCAGGGCAGCCCAGGAGGGCTCTGCAGGCAAAGGACAACTGCAGGCTCTCCAGGGGAGATAATAAATAATTCCAGGGCTTATTTATTTAGCACATCCCAATTTACCCTCGCCTCTCTGTGATTGCCTCGAGGGTTTTGTGGTGCCTTTTGTCTCCAAGATCCCCATGGTAGTGCACGCTGTTTTCCTGAGAAAATGTTGGAAATAGGGCTGGTTTTTATTTCCCAGTGAATACCAGGAAGGAGTGAGGCAGGCACTGCCAGGTGGAGCTGCCCAGTGGCTCACCCAGATTAGCTACAACCTCTAAATTGGCAGGTTCTGAATGGAATTAGTGGTGGAAATACTTCAGTCCGAGGTATAAACATAATTCCAATTAACTGAGTCAGATCTTCAATCCAGGTGCATCAGTGTAGACACAAAGCAGTTTCTGTGTGAATTGTAGAATCTCTGCAACATTTCTTCACAAATGAGTAAGAATTTGGGGTTGCTATCCTTTGCCAAAACCTCACCATCTTCCCAGGGCTGCTCAATCTGCCCTATTCAATGCTCATTTGTGTTGTAATTCTTAAACATCAATGGTTTATTTTCAATGCTTGAGTTACTTGCTAGAGAGTTGCGTTGAATATTAATAATTTATTGCACTTGCAGTACATCAGTGTGGTGGTTTTCTTTTTATAGAAACACTCTTGAAATGCATATTTCTGAAATCACTGAGTTCGTGACCCTTTCATAGGTTGGATTGACGTGGGGGGTTTGCTCTTAGGCATAGTAAAGTGCTTTTTGCTATTCTTAATCTCTGCTTTTTACACTGAATTTTCTTCCTCCTGATGTGTGTTTAAAGTTTTTTCACTCTTACATGTACTCCTTGACCCATCTTAAAATTTAGGGCTCTTCTGAGTGAGTTTGTAGGTGGTTGAATCACAGTTCTGATTTTTTTAAACTTTATTTTTGCATTATTTTTATAATGAATGAACAATAACCTTTGTGAGAAAAATAACCCCATCTGGTGCACTGATATATAAAAAGCTGCCATGATATTGGAACCTGCAAGTGTGACCTCTCAGGCAGTGGGATTTGGATGTGACAGCAGCTGACAAGGAAGATCTCAGAGACAGAGTGGTGGTGACTTGCTGGCAGCTGATGCACCCCCTGTTACATAAATCTTAGTAAAACACATATAGATACAGCCCAGAGTTTTCAGAGGGGGGGTTAAATGTGTTTCCCTAAGATGAAAGAATCAGAAAATCTGGTTTTATTCTTCAGTGAGGCTTCTGTTATTTAAAAGCAGAGGAAAGCTGGCAGTGATCCCTGCAGAGGTTGGGAGCACATAACAGATTCTCCAGCAATAATCTCCCCAGGAGCTCTCTGCTCTCCCCTGTGCATTTTCCAAATTATTTATGAATGTATGAATGCTGAGCCACCTCCTGGCACTGCATGTTAATGTCTTGTCATGCTACTTGCTGTGGGCATCTGGGGCAAGAGCCTCTGCCCAGACAAATGCAGAATTTGGGCACAGTTTTAGAGTCTCAAAAAAACTGTTTCCTTCAAAGACCCACCACACACACACTCTGATAATTTTATTGTGATTTTCTAGGTCAGTGTTAGTGTCTGTCTTTGTTACCATTAATTTCCTAATATCTGCAACTGATTTTAAAAGGGATCATACATGAATATTCTGGCTGTTGACCAGCTTTCAGTACCATATACCTAAAAGTGATCCCAAATAATTGTTGCACATTTTTAACGTCTCACAAAACACGAATCTCATGGTTTACTTCACTAATATCTTTTTTTCTGACATTCCCAGAATCTGCAGGGTTGCTGCAGTCATTACAGGAAAAGCTGTGCCTTTAGCAGTGCCAGTCCTGGTGACAACTAAAAGCTTCCTTCCCATTTCAGTCATTAAATTTACTTTACCATGAAGAAATAGGCAATGCATGGTGTTTAAAAAAGACATTAATTTTTTAGTAATGGCCATCTGCATGCATATAAAAATATTAACTAGATCCTATATATTTATGTAAGGTAAGAATTAGAGGTGTAATAGTCTGAATCATTTTTCAGACGATTTGATCCATCTTGTGGTCAGACTTATGTTTCATTAAGCAGCTATCTTACCCAGCAGTGCATCTATTTTATGATGATAATTTTAAAAATTATAATCTTGCTTTAAAATAGAATTGCTTCTATGAGATTTCCAGTTGAAACTGAAACTGTTGCAGGCACAATAACATAGGCAATAGTGTTAGGGTTGATGGTACATTATTTGTTAGTAGGAGAGAATATCTTAATAAAAACAGAGGAATCAAGTCTCATGCAACATTGGTTCATTTTTCTTCTTGTTCTAGACAAGGATATTAATGAACTGTTTCCTGTACATCACCTGTGCAGTGCAGGTGTTCATTATGTTGCCATTTTTCAGTCACTGGGTTCAGCAGGGATATGAAAAGAAATATTCATTGGGCAGGGGAGTAGTTATGGAATAGGGAAAAGTCTCTTCTCTGAAGGCTCTTTCAGTGACAAAAACTACAGAGACTGAAAATTGCCTGGAAAGCAGGATTTGTTTCAGAGTCAGTTGTAGATGTGAGTCACAGCCAGCTCTAGAAAGGGAGCATTCAGAGAGTTTTAATAAAATCTCATAAAAAATCTTTAATGAAAGCTGAGCAGGTTTGGAGGCAGCTTTGGTTCTGCATACGAGGAGTACAAATCCAAAAATGGGAAGAAAGACTGTTTTCAGTGAAGGTAAATCTTTTAAACTGTGATTGAGGGGTGCAGGAAGGTACTGGGGGGAAAGTTCCTTGGCTGGGAGACAAGATCCTCTGTCACTCACTGAGGCATCTGTAAACTGGGCAGCTCAAAATCTGTACCAGAAACTTCTCCAGGAGGCAGTGAGAATTATGGAATAATTTACTAGTGCTTTATTGTGTGAAGACAGGAACTTTATGATGTGTTGGAGCTGACAACAGTCTCCCTTTTCCTTCATTTCTCTGGATAACGTGCCAGGCAAGACCACTGGAGACTTGCAGTGTCTCCTAAAAGCAGCTTTTGGCACGAGGGTGAGAGATCTCTGCTCATCTGAGTTGCCTGTAGGGACTAAAAGGTTGGCAAGAAATGGTTGCTGTGATTAGTAAACTCTTTTATTATCAACATTTGGGAATTCAGGGAAAAGGTAGCTGTGACTCACTTGAAAAGGAACTGAGTGGACTCATGCTGCTAATCATTCAGCTTTGTCCTAGGGACAGAAACATTTATTTAGTCATTCCCATGACTAAATTTATCTGCTGGTACCACAAGAAGCTATAAATCCATAGCTGCATATGGCTTGCAACTCCTGAACTAC
Source organism: Climacteris rufus (assembly GCA_013398175.1). Lineage (NCBI taxonomy): Eukaryota > Metazoa > Chordata > Aves > Passeriformes > Climacteridae > Climacteris > Climacteris rufus. The sequence goes on along the minus strand of VZRZ01008316.1, from coordinate 536,797 downwards.
ACAATCTCATGGAAAAAGTTTCAGCTTTGTCATCCACTCCCTGAATTCCTCAAAATTCTGTCTGAATTTCTTCTCTTTATATGAAATGTCAGTTGTTCTCTGCCAGCCCACTCTGTTTTATTTAGGTTTTTATTTAAAGTATGAATACCTAAGCTCTGTATTTGCTTATGTCCTTACACTATTCCTGGAAGAGTGGGTGTCCCAATTTTAGGCCTGGCTCCTGGATGGATACTGCTCTTTTATAAGTAGCACATGATAGAAGAGCCATAGGAGAATCATCAGTCTACATTTTCTGCTGAATAGACATTTATGATCTCCATTAACGAGGAGGAGAAAAATGGCACATTTTTTCCATAATGCAAGCTGACAATTTCTGGTTTTTAGAAGAAAAACCTGAACAAGACTGGATTTGTTGGAGACTTCAGTACATACTTGTCTTTGTTGACTTTTCACCCATTTGCTTTCTCAGTCCCCATTAAGAGTCCAATCTGCACAAAATGTTAGGAAATTTAGCTTGTGGCAGCTGCTTTGCTCAGTACAGAGATTATCATCATCCTTAGTAGTTATGACAGAAAACTGACAAGTAGTATTTTAGGTTTCTGCCCAAAGTGATGCTGAACTGCACCTCTCTTCAACCTTCTCTAATTTAGAGTAGCATCCCTATCACAGTGTTGAGTTTAATTAACTAATAATTACCAAGCAAGATGAGATTGCTTGCTATGATGAAAATTACAGCAGAATTCAGCCACTGCAAGTTGATTTATTTTCTTGGGGTTGTTTTTCTTTTAACTTTTTCAACCACACACAAGAGATAGAGCCTTTGGTGGGGAGGGGAAATCTCTTCTTCATGTCAGTTCTCCCAGAGAAACCTGATCTGCCCTGTTAAAAATAGGGCACATTAAAGAGATGAACCACTTGGATGCTAATTCTTGATAAGCACTATTTAGCACAAGTATCATCATGCTGTTTCCTCAGGAAAAGAAGTGCTAAGTCAGTTGGAAAAAGATGTCTAAGGGTATTAATTATGCAGACAAAAGTACAAATGGGCTAGATATCTTAAGACAAGGAGTGAGATAATGGCTTCGTTAGCAGCCTGTATTTAGAACGTGTTGCATCTTTCCTTCCCAATTAATCTTTGAGCTTCTCTTTCTTGCATTTGGAAGGGGATTTTTTTCCATTTTCTGTGTTTGTTGTGAAAGGAAGAAGCAATTTTCCACATGCTGCCATGTCCCCCTGCTGCCAGTGCTGTTCTGTAGCATTGATCAGGGCTGGGCAGGGATGCTTTTGTCCAGGGATCTCTGTAAAGCAGAGCCTCCACATCCACATGGCCAACCACTCCAAAATCTGCCTGCTTCACACTGAGCCTCTGCAGGTAAAATTCAAACATAAAAGCTCAGCCTGAAGATGTTAAAATTAAGCAATTTTGTTCGAAGAATTTTAGTGAATACACTGGTGAGTATTTTTAGGAAGCTGTCGAATATGTGGGGAGTTCTGCTCCTCACTTATGGCAAAGTGCAGAAATAAAAATCAAAAGTGGATTTTGAAGTAATAGCTCATGTTCCAAAGCTGGCAGTGCAGCACAAGAACCAGAAGAAGACTGAAGAAGAAAAAACCAAAAAAGCCATAATAAACCCAAATATAGGATGAGAGAAGGCAGCTTGCACTGAAAGCTGTCACTTCATCCTTCACTCGCTTTATGGTTCTTAGTCCCTTTGGGATTGTAAATACTTAGCTAAAATAAGTTATTTAATCTCAGTGTTATTCCTTAGAAGTCTTTGAAGATTACTTTCAGTGTGCTAAATTTTAAATCTTGGGTGGTTTGGTTTTTTTCATGGGTTGAAAAGCAATGTTTTTCCAGCTGACCACTGGGTGTGAAGACCCTCCAAGGGCAAGCTCAGAGTGAGTGAGAGTGGAGACAATTTCTCTGGCCTGAAAGGTCTCATTTCCCCAGTTTCAAAGCCCTGTCAGCATTATACATGGACTGTGGAAAATTACAAATGAAATGGTTTGCAAGAAAGATGCATGTTTCTGTTCTGTTCTTTTAAAACACAGTGATTTTTTCTGATGTAATTCTTTGAGTCACGCACATAGTGAACAGAACTATACTTTATTCTAAAATTGTAGCCCATAAACATTTTCTGTCTTTCTTTTTAAAAACAGGACTTTAAGAAACTTAATCAGCATCAATTGTTGGGTCAAGTTAATGTGATTGGTTCCCAGCCATCATCTAATTTCATTAATTAATTTACATCAGAGTATCTGTTCTGCATGAGAATTATGTTGACAAATAAAGTAGTGTCTTCCAAATCAGTAGCTCACATTCCTGTGCTCTTCTTATTCTGTATGTAAAATAATGTCTGTGCTATTTGGATGCCTTTTAACCTCCATGCTCAGAAACAACTGACTGAAATCCTGCAAAGATCTATAATTTTGGTTTGTAGTATGAAAATGCCATTTAAATCTGGGGGAAAAGGTGAACAATGCCTTGAGCAAACACTGGTACCTGAAGATCCTGACAGCTTTTTACTTTTTTCTACTCTTTTTTTTTTTTTTTGCATTGACTCTAACTGACTTTTAAGTGGCTCTGAAGTCCTCTGAAGTCTTCTTTTGGCATTGTAAAATTAGGAGCTGCAGTAAGATTTTTGTGAAGCTGAAGTTCCCTTGTCTTCCCTGCACTTTTACTTTGGTTGCTGTCATGACAATGCTCACAACCATTCCATCTGACACCTATTGAGCCCTGAGTTTGTGGGAATTTTGGCGTTAGAAACCTTCCAAAGAGGGCTTGTGTCAAACACCTGGTCTTCTGGAACCTGTTGTGATCTGGCTGTTGCTCTTACAGTATTTGGCTCACAATCCTGTAGTTTTATAACCTAGGGCTGATGAGGGAACAAAAGCATAAAGAATTGGTACCTGCTTAGAAAAATTACAGTGATGGATTAGGGTATTTAATCATTCCCATGCAGGGAGAGCTGCCTGGAAGCTGTGTGTTGGTTGTGAATCACTCCTCTCTCCTGTCATTGCTCCCTGCTATTCTTATAAATATCACTCAGTACAACCTTACTTTACAACAAGTAGTTTCTCCCATGCCTAGTCTGACAAGTGAGTTTGACATCTTATTTATTTGTCAACATGTTTCAATAGCTCTGGCCTGACATGTTATTTCTTTCCTACTGCTGATGTATAATCCTGTACAAATGAGCTGTGTTTTATATTGACAGTGAGAGAAGCAAAAAACCTAATTCCCATGGATCCAAATGGACTTTCAGACCCTTATGTCAAACTGAAGCTCATCCCAGATCCTAAGAACGAAAGTAAACAAAAAACAAAAACCATCCGTTCTACCCTGAATCCCGACTGGAATGAGTCATTCACTTTGTGAGTTTAACACCCTCATTTAATGTGGTCTCTTGGTATGTACTGAATTGTTTATTTCAGTGTTGAAAACTCCTCCATTTCTCTCCTTTTTAGTAAATTAAAACCTACAGACAAAGATCGCCGGTTGTCCGTAGAGGTCTGGGACTGGGATCGAACAACCAGGAATGATTTCATGGGATCTCTCTCATTTGGGGTGTCAGAGCTTATGAAAATGCCAGCCAGTGGATGGTAAGAGCTTCTGAAAAGAGAAGGAGAGAATGTATCACCAAAAGTTTTAAACCAGTCTTTTTTTTCAATATGAGCTACCTTTTTTTTGAGCTTTTCACTGTGTTTCGGGCTATAAATTCACTGAAAGTGCAACTAAACCTAGGAAACATGGGCTATATATATCAAAGGAAGATAATAAAACAATTGCTTTTCTTTTATGGTGTTCCTGAAACTTCTGCTAGAGCCAGGAGCTGCTGCAAACTCAATTCTGTGTACATAGTCTTATGATACAAATGTTATTTTTATCTCAAATATGATGTATTCATTACTAAGTGTATCATGTTAAATATAGCTTTCCAAATTCAAAGTACATGGAAACTGATTTCATAAAATGCCATCTCATTACCTACCAGGCGAGGGGTAGAGCTCATCACATCTCCAAAAGGTTATTTCTTCAAAAACTCTTATTTAGGGCTGTGGAAACACTGGAGAAAAGGTTTTCAGGGTGGATGTCTCCCATCATATCACAGGATGGGTGGGAAGAATCTCCTTGTCCATTAAACTGCCTTGACAGATAGTTTGGGATTAATATATATTAATATTAATATATATTATATATATTATATTTATATAATATATATATAAAATATGTATATTAATATATATTCTCTTTCTGAGTTTGCTTTAGGTCTTTGAGATGAGTTCTTTGCACACCTGTGACATTGATACAAACCACACACAAACAACTACGTCAGATTTTAAATCCTACGGGGAAAAACTGTAAAGTCACCATTTTTTCCTCAAATGTTCCACAGGTACAAGTTGCTGAACCAAGAAGAAGGTGAATATTATAATGTTCCAATTCCAGATGCTGATGAAGATGGAAATGCAGAGCTCCGGCAGAAGTTTGAGGTGAGGATTGAACACAAATATGTGCAAGTATATATTGCATTTATTTTTCACTTTATTGCCCCAAAAAAGTCTGTTAAAAGCTACATATGTTAGAGTGCTCCTATTTCTGTTCCTGTGACAGCACTGTGTGTCTTTGGTTTTCTTGAAGATTGGACCAAATGGTTTAATTCAGAGGTGGCATCATTTTCCTGACAGTTCAGCTTCTCTGCTATGACACTTCTAAGTTGGTATTTTAAAATGCGTTATGTCAAGTATATATAATGATTTCAATGTCTTTTAACAATTGCTGCAAAATCTGCCAGCCATTATCACTGATGTCTGCATTATTTGACAAATGAAATTCTCAGAAACAACAGTATTTTAGTACTTCAAATGTTAGACACTAAGTTGGGATGTTTTAAGAAAATACTTTCAATGTTAAGTTGGAGCTTTAAAATCTCTGTAGAAGGTTTTCATGTGGAATTCTGATTTCTGTAGTGTGGATCAGGATGTTTTTTAAGGATCAGAGGTATTGCTGGTTATGTACAAAAGAGAAAATCCAGAGTAAAGTGATGCTTTCTGCAGTTTCTTGCCTTCTGTGGTGCCAGTTGGAGTAGTTGGTAGCCACAAGAATGGTCTTGTGTGCCACACAAAGGAGTTATTTCTTAGTGATCAGACTCAGCTTCTTCTGACAGCTTCAACCAGAATTACAACAAAATATTTGCAGGCCACTAAAGCAGGAGCAGGACAGGTACAGCCTGGGGAGGGAGGGGTTTGCTGGTGGCTGCACTGGGTCCAGCTCATCTCCCCTGCCTGCTCTCCCAGCTGCACAGTCAGGAGTTTGAAATATTCCAGTCTTCACTATGATGAAACTATTCTTTTATGGCTTTCTGTTTTTTTCTGGTAGGACATTTACAACCTCAGCCAAGCTGTTTATCCAAAACTTAATGCATGTTCCTGCTGTGCATAAACAAACCTGCCTGTTCCTTTCAACCTGAAATGGCAATTTTTTATGTTCACCATCAGGCAGAATTCTCCATTGTTATTGTAAAAGGTGGGTTAACCCACGAAAGTGAGGAAAAACGGCACATGTTCAGCTTTCAAGAAAGAAAAAGAAAAGGTGCACCAATTTCTTCTGAATACATTTGGATCAGCTCCCATGTCTGCAGCATGAACTATGATTTTGGTTATACATTTGAGAAGTATTTGAATCTCCATTCCATTTTCCTTTCTTTACAGTCATGATCTGACCAGTGTGATTTCATTTTGCTGCACTAGGTCGTTTGCTATTCAAGTTCATGTTTATTTTTTATCCTCCCTAGAAAGAACAGCTTCAAAAGTAATGCTGTCCATGTTTCTGTGCATTGTACAGAGCCTGGAACTGGGTGGATATTTATATGTTGGTGTTATAGGTATAGAAATCTACCAGTTTGTTCTCAGGTCAGAGACAGCACAAAGACAAATCATTAAAACTGTCCACTTGAAAATGTCAGATATTACGTGCAGTATGTTTGCATATTGAATTTACAATCTCTGAGGTTGATTCTTAATCCTACTGTAAATACTTTGGTTGCAGGAGGAACAGTCAGGGTTTATCTGTGTCCTGCAATGAAGTGGAGTAGAAATCCTGAGAGGATTTGTGTAAAGCTACTGGACCTGGTCCCAGAGACAGCAGCTTCATCAAGGGACAGCTCTGCCTCAGAAATAATTAGTCTGTCTCAGAGTCTAATTAGTTCAGCCTCAGCACTGTGTATTTGAGGCTCTCCCTGTTCTGGGGTAGCCTGGTTGGTGCTGTTTGAGTGACTGAATTAATCAAGAGAAGGGAACGGGTGTTCGGCGAGCACACGGCGTCCCTAGGAATGGAATTTCCCAAGCTGAAAACTTAGTGAAGATAAATGAGAATATTGGTAGCTGAACAAACCCTGTCATTATAATGAGGCCAAGGCTGGTGTAATGTAGTGTTGCATGACCAAAGGGTTTGGGTTCATTCTCTTATTCTATCTCAGAGTTTACCATTATGAGGAGCAAAGGGAGGCAGAACCCTCCATGAATATTCTTCCTTGGTTTCAAGGGGGCATCACTGTGATGGTTTCTAAAAATTCACAGCACAGATGTCTGAATGGTGGTGTTTAACTTATTAGCTATTCTGGAATGGCACATAAGTGGTGCTGACTCTGATCATCGTTTACTTTATTTCTGTTATCATTTATATCCTGGCTTGCACAAGCATTTTATTTTAGGTGCCCTGTAATAAGGAACAAGTAGACAGCACTGAGAAATATGCTGCTATTTGTGATTTAATGACATCATCTAAATAAATATTTCTACTGATCTAAAATCAGCATTGGAGCCTTACAGGAAGAAGATTGCAGGTCTTGACTGTCACTTTCCTAGGGGAGTGAATTTGTCAGGAAGATTAAAAATACAGATAGACCAAGGGGTGACACTGGGCCACCTTCTCACTTATCAGTTTCTAGAGGGAGTAACCCCAGAGTGCTTCCTAATCCAGTCTGCAGTTGTGGTGCTTGGTCTATTTTTTTGATATGTGACCATGTGATTGGTAGCTAAGCTACACTGATTTAACTTTGAGTATAAAATTACAACAATTTCTACAAAAATATTGCATTACTAATATCAAATACTTAAAGTGAATAATGGTGGCCTTCAGAGTAAAGGGCTGTATAGAAACCTAAGGTTCACAAGAGCAGAGAGACTTCAGGATTTGAATTCCATTGTTTCACATTAAGAAAGAATAAGATTATTTTCAGGTTATAAAAAACCAGAGTGCCAGTAGATGTAGAATTTCTGAAACCAGTTTCTGATCTTGGAAAAGTCTAAGATGTTCTAAAAATTGTCTTTGCCCATTTGACTAAAGTTTAGAAATGTGAGTAGTAGGAACCCCAAGACCACTTAGGAACCACCTCCCCTTTAAATCTGAATTTTAGAAATATCTGCCTGCATCCCTAAGGCAGCTTTAAGAGCCTCAAGCTGTCATTGATTTCAAACTGTTTGCACAGTACCATCACATCCTTCGTAGCATATCACTTTCACAACCCAGACTTCTTATGGAAATGTGGTTCTTAGCCACACAAATCTCATGGAAATGCTGCTTTGCTCACTGGACCTTCTGGCACAAATTCTGAAGTCATTTATTCAGTGTAAATCTACCATAAAACAGCTATACAAGATTATAAATAAGTAAATAATAAAAGAATCAAACATTCTCATAACTTACTTTTGTAATTGATGGGTAAAAAGTATTTGTCATAAGAAGTTTCTTTGTGGCCCATTGTGCTACAGCTGAAGCAGGTGAAAAATTAATACCTACCCTTTGTCCAGTATGGATCCTACCCAACAAATTGGACCAAATTTGGCAAAGTTCAGTTGAGAAGGATGGTGGTTTTTTACCTTTTATATTTTATTGCAAGGAGTTTTCTTATTATATTTGATGTATAATGTTTATTAGTCTTTGCAGTATATAGAAATTGTGGTATATTATGCAGAGGTGCAGTGCAGTATTTTCTACACAACAAATTTTATTCAATCTACGTATTTTCTGGATCTCACTTCTGACTAAAACTTACAAATCTATTATCTGCTCATTTAGCAGTGTGATCAAATCTGTCCTCAGTGATTTATACATGATACATCATTATTAATATTTAGAGATAAAAATATACTCCTCTAGGAAGTGGAGGCAGGATAAAATCTGTCACTATTTTTCAGCTGGTTTTAACCTTTAGTTGTGAATTTTCTTCCTGGAATTGCATTATTTGTGGCCATCTCAAAATGAAACTCCCTTCTCAACAGGCATATTCAGAATAATTGTAGCTGCTCCATAATTGTCCATGCTGAGGTTGCCATGGGAACTCCCAACAGTCCCAGGTGGCTCCATAGACCCAAACCAGCAAATCTTCCAACTGCAGCATCTACTCTTTGTTGTGCACTTATTTTCTTCTTACAGTATTTTACTAGTCAAAGGAAAAAGCAGAATATTGAAATAATGCAACCTTATGGTACTTTTTTTCTACCTGACTGTGATTTGAGCAGTAAGATGCCTTTCCCATTTAGGGCATCATTCCTTTTTTGTCCTGAATTTTAGGGAAAGAAGTGTGTAAATTCTAAAACTTCTATTGCAGGAAATTATTTCAGTTTTGTCAAGCCCTCTTTACTTTTCCTGCTTAGTAAAGCACTTCTTGATACTTAAATGTCACCTTAGAATAATAATAGAATAGTACTGGTTTAAAAGTAGGCTGGTGAATTATTTTATCTCCTCATTTCTTTCCACATCATCAACACTGGGAAATGTTGTTAAAAATAAAGCAGCTGTTACGGTCCATATAAAGGATTTTTTTAATTAAACAAAGAACAGAGCAGCTATAATCCTTACACATGGCCACATTTACTGAGCACGAGGTGCACTGAGTGATGGGAGCAGTGTGAGTCACTGGCAATTGGAGGGATCTGAGCATGGTGTTATGAGGGAATGGGATACTGCTCTAAAATCCTCATTTAAAGCATCTCTGGGATGACACACAATGATCCTCCTGGTGCACACTCTTCACATGTCAGATATGTTCTTTTTCTAGCTGTTCCCTTTGGTGTAGCTCTCCGGGTGCTTTCACAGGAACAAAATCAGTGCCTCAGTGTCTGGGAGCTCTGACTGCTGTCCCAGCACAGGGACCATCCCTGGACCCTGGGAGGGAACAAACACCCACATCACTGGCTTGGAGTCTGTTTGTGTGAGCCATTTCAGCTGCTTTGTGCCATGGAATTGCTGATGGAGGCTGTACAGAAGCTGGACCTGTAGTTTTTGCAGCCCAGAATAGAAGAGGGAGCAGAGCTGAGAACAGGGTGGATGTTGTGTCTGAGCACTGGAAGTGCACAGTCAGTGGTGACATTTTGGTGACATCTCAGTGCTTCTAAACATAACTGTTATGATGATCCTAAAGAAAATGTCTTTTAAGATGCCTTATCATTTTAAAGATAGCAACAGGGAGGATGTGGAGGTTATAAATACCTGGAACCCCTCCAGTGATGCAGGAGCTGCAGATATTTCTGTTCCTGAGCTCCTCCAGGATGCAGGGCAGCACTTTGCTTGACCAAACTTGTGTGTTAATCCTTGTGCAGACCCGAATTTACAAGCCAGAACCCTCAGTCTGTGTATCTGTGCACACAGAGCTAACATGGATTTACACCATTAGGCCTCTCTTTGTGGTAGCACAGCTGGTGTTGAAGAGGATCTGAAAATATCCCCAGAGTTCAAGGCACAATTAAAGCTTTCTGATGAGTTTTGTTGCTGTTAGAAGTCTAGTGCTAAAGAAACTGCTGTCATTTATTTGTCGTTTCTTTTCTGAACATCAGTACATTGTTTCAGATTCTTTCAGTGCAGGTCCTGCCTTTCTTAGATCTCTAACACTCCCTGTAACTTTTTTATAGACATTTCTGTCTGCTTCATTAAAAAGGAGAAGGCCAGAACTTTCTTGATTAATTTGGCATTTTTCTGATGGTCACAACAATTTAGGTTAAAAGGACTTTCTATTTCTTTCCTTTAATAATGAGTGGCCAGGACATCATGGAGTCATCTCAATTATGAGCTGGAGGCTGGGTAAAAATGCTGCAGTTGCATAGCCAGGGCCATAGCAGAGGCTCTAGGGATTGTTTCAGTAGCTTCTTAAGAACCCAGTGAGATTTCTAATTAAATCTATTTTCCTTCAAAAAAAGCCCCAAAGGAACATAACCACAAAAAAAACCCCAAAACAAACTGTAGAGAAGCTCGTGATTTTGTTAATTTTTGTGTTAGGTTCTCCAGGTCTCTGTAAAGTATTATAAGGGCTGTGAAGGAAACATTACTTTTACATCTTTGAAGGATGGTGATGTTTTGCCCCAGAGCTGTTATACTGCAGTTACTTTACTCTTTTTTTAAAAATAAATAAAAGATACTATCTCTTCCATATCTGTATGTGACCAATATGCATTCCCAGTTTGAAGCTTCAGGCAGGTCAGTAAAGGGGACATGGAAAAGAGAACTCACATTGCTGACACTTCAGATTGTGAATGACAAGATTAAATTTACTTTTCAGGAAACAGACACTCAGCCACACTGAAATCATGACCAGCCAAAATATCACTGGCACATCAATCCACACTCATTATGCATATAGAGATATAAAAAGAAGAGCTGCTTTTTTTGGCCATGGCACTCCTTCCTATTTTTAAATTGTGCATATTTAATCATTAGAGAATAGTTTGCAGCGTTATAGAGATGCTGTTAGATGACTCCATCTGTTCTGTACTATAGTTTGGCAGGGGGAATTCCCATATGCAGTTGTCTGGAGGTTTCCCATCCACTCACCATAGCTCAAACTTGAGAACTTGAAATTTCTTAACTAGATGACATAAATCTCTGGTCTCAGTTCATATCAGCTGCTGATTTCCTTCAGGCTTTTCTCGGTGTGTTGTGATTTAAGGTGAAGAATATACATGCAAATTAATGTTGATAGCAGGGATTTCCTTATCCCCTTATATAAAGGTGAAATGTGTGTGACAAAACAAGGCAGAAAAACCTCCAAACCCTTTTTGTGCTGTTAGCCCTCTGTGAGGTCAGTGATGGAGAGAGCCCAGAGCCCTCCTGTCCAGCTGTGCTGCACATGTGGGGCTCTGTTCGTGCATGGAGTGTGTGTTTGGACAGGCTGAGGTGACCCCAGAGCAGCTCCCTGGCCCTGCTCCTCACTGCCTGGGGAATCAACAGTTTATTTGTTGTGGTTCTTTCTGTGCTTAACAGACGTGTCCATTTCTGTACTCCTGCTGCTGTGTCTGTATTTGTTTATTTCTGCTACTAATTGTGGTTGCTGTGCTCTGCTACCCCTTACTAACCATGCAGTGTTTCTCCCTTTCCTGTCTCTTCCAGGACTGTCATGTAAATATCCACTTCTTCAAGGTAGTTTTCTGCTTGGTGTTCTCCTACACCTTTCTCCTCACACAACCCTCTTTACCCACATTTGAAGTTATATTAAGTTTAATTTCATTCTCACCATCTTTTAAGGATGCACTTGTTTTTTTCCTCAGTTTAAGTTTTTCTAATTGATAAAATAAAAAAATTTGAAGTACAAATCTTCCATAATTTGTCCCCAGATTAGAATTTTACTGCAAAAAAGGAGTCATCAAACCTGAGTAGATGCAGGGTGCCTTTCTTTTTGAAGGAATTAGTTAAATGAATGCCACCTTCTCATGGAAAATGGAAAAAGGTGCATCTTTAATTTGAAAGACATTCATGGAACTTTAAATAACTTTCACAGCTCAAATAATGCTCATGGTCACTGTATATTTAAATAGATAAATTTACATAATAGAACATGCATGTTTTATGATTTCACATACTACATCTATTGCTGTATGCTGCTTGGAGTATGCTATGTTGTTAGAGATATTACCCATGTGCACAGATGCTCTGATGATACCTGAAATACCAATTCATCTGTTTATTTCTCATTTTGCTTCCTTCACTACTCCCCACATCACTGAGTTACTGTCATAAAAGCTACATCTCAGCACTGAGAACATACATGTGCTTTGTTTATATTTGCATGCATCTCTAACAAATTCTCTTGCTTTATTAGGGCAAATGCCACTGACACAAACCACACTTTCAGTTTCATACATTGCTTAAGTTACAATTTAAATTAAAACTTGAAGCTCCTGTGCTGTAAATTGTTCTAAGAATCTAAGGTTATCGAAGCCATTATCATCTGCAAATAGTATATTTACAACTGAGGTTGATCTAGAGCACTTTACAATATCACTCAAAGCTTGAAATAATTTATAAAAGCCATGGTTTTTTTAGGGGTTGTTTATATTATTAATGTGGGATTTTAACAAATGTTCTAACACTGAACCAGAAAAATCAAATTAATCACTTTTTCTTAATCTTGATTCTTTATCTCAGAAAAGTCTGTACAGAAGAGAACTGCCCTTCCTCAATCCTTTAACCTCTTCTTACTTGAAAATAAAATCACATGCTGGTTTCACTGGTGAAACTTCTTTCATGCTGGGAAGTTAGAAGTTTCTCTGCTGAAATGTATTTTTGAACCAGAGCAAAAGTCACTCTGATAAAATTCATCTGGGATAAATGCAGAGTTTTGTCACTTCATTGTAAAATCCAGCAAAAATCCTTGAAGTGCATTGATATGAACTGACAAAAGTCCTTGGTCAATTCATGTTTCCACCATGGGAACGCACCCAAAAAAAGGGCTCAAGGGTTTCCCACAGCTGCTGCTTCATGTGCAAAATTCATGTTTAGTCCTGGTGGATTATAAACATGAATTCCAACAGAGAAAGCTGGCACTCTGTTCTGAGGGGGAAACTCTAGATCTCGGGGTCTTCCATGGAAAAAAAATGTTTCCTTGTTTATTATCTGTCTTTTCTCACTAAATCACTCCAAATCCCCATTCCCTGGCTGCTGGCAGTGCCACTGAGCCCTGAGCTCAGCTCAGGAGCATCCCTGGGGGTTCCTGATCCAGGGGATTCCTGTGCTGGGAGTGCATCCTTGGGAATGTGACTGTGGGGAATCCCTTCCTGTGGGGCTGCTGGGGAGGTTTCCTGCCCAAATTACAGCCTTGGAACTGAGAGGAAGCAGCAGGAGCAGATGATGGAGGAAAGGCTGAATTCCTGAGGATAGCACAACAATTCTGAGCTAGAAACCAGTAAAATAAAAATTATTTTATAATATCATAGCAGATGTGAGGTGTTGTGAATACTTGTTTATGGAATAATCAGGCACTGGAAAGGATCACACATCTATCCTGCTTTTGTCCCACTGCAAAATGTGTGTTTAAATAGATTATTTCTCAACATCCTGTAGAAAACACCTTCATCTGAGTGTGTGTGTGTGTGATAAATTGTTTCATAGCACATTAAAATCTGGATACAGAATCCCAAGGTTTTAAAATCAGTCCTGGTCTGCAGCTTTGCATGGCTGGGGGGGTTTGCAGGGATTTGCTCTAAGAGCAGGGAGAACTGCAGTCCTTAAAAATTATTTTAGAACAGATTTTTTTTTTCCCTTATTGAAAAGAGTTTTATGCTTAAAAGCAAATTCCACACTCCAGGGTTTTTTATTATTGAAAACTAGAGGTAATTTGCATAATTAAAGAATGAAGGAACATATATAAAAACAATTCTTTTTTTGACTCTCAGGGATTTGCTGTTGTAGCATCCTATTCGCTTTTGGTGCTTTTTATTACCACTACCACAAGATACTTCTGCAAGAATTCTTGAATATTATTCCTAGGCAGCCTCTTTAATTACATTTCATCTCGTTAGGCACCGCTCTGTTGCAGGGGAGAGAGTGCTTGGCAATAAAGGCAGGAAACAAAGTGGACTCAGGTGGCTGCAGGATTATTAAACAGATTAAACATGTTGACAGTGCCAAGTGGGGAACTGGAAACTCTTCCCTCTCTGGCTTTCACAGCTCACAGGCACACATCCTTGTCCAGGGCAATATCCCTTGGAATTCATATCTTAGGATAGATCCATCCCTTTTCCAATGTCTTTCGTGGTCATTTGACTTCATTGTCTCAATTTTCCTAGGGGATGTGGTTACCTTCACCTGTGCCTGGCACATTTGGGAATATTTTAGAAATCATGCATTCAACTACTTCATGTAGTTCTAACTTCCAGCAACACCAAGTTTAAAAATAAATAATTGAATAGAGAATTGAATATAAACCCCACAAAAAAGGCCTGTAGAGATGCTCTATGCTATATTCAACTGTTGTCTTCACCTTTCAGATTCTCTTTTTTCCTTTATCCTGACTAAACATTCCACTAATGTAATGTTGAGCTTGAGAAAATAATTTCTCCTCAGAGTGAGAAACCACAAGAGGTCAGCAAAGAACAGGGAAAAGATCCCAGAGCTGAGCTGGCTCCAGCAAAAGACCTGAAAAGAAGGAAATCGTGCACTTTGTTTGTATATATATATATATATGTATGTATTTAGAAAGATACAAACCCATTCAGTCAAACCATTATTTCAATAAAATTCAGTATAACATTTTTCACACAATCCTTTATTCAAGTTTTTTAACTGGCACTGATGGTAATTTTTCCTCTAATCAAAATATTTAATAGTTGGCAGCTGTAAAGGCAGGTACTGCCTCTGCTCACCTTGGGATTGCTCGAAACAACACTTTGGTGGGCTTCATGTGTAGTTTTCCTGTGTCCTTGGACATGCTTTCTGTAAAACGTATTTTTCATCCTTTTCATATATGGCACAAATATTTTGTTCAGGCAAATACTTTAAATAAATTTACTGTTACTAACCAAAAGGGTAAATGTGAGGTTTAAGATGAGGAGGACAGAAAATGAGGGGGAAAGTAAACTACAGATATAAAAGAGTCCATATTTAACTCCCAGGTAGAGTTTTATCACTCTTTTGATTCATATTTCTGTGAAACATCCCATTTGCCTTCATATTTTTTACTAGCAATGGGAATAATAGGAGTTTTTTTCCTATAATAACTGGTTTAGCTATTAAAGCAAAAATGCATTTTCATTTTTCTATATTGCATTTTTACTAACTACTTCATAGTTTACCATAGTGACATTGCCATCATGAGATTAAATCTCAGACTGCTGATAAACAGCTTTGTGGTTATTTGCATCTCTCCAGTGTTCCCCTTGCTGCACAAAAGTCTTTCTAGAGTGTAAATTCACTAAAGAATGGCTGAAATCCGTGTGTGAACCTCACAAATCCTTGATGGTGTCCCTGGTACCAGCACCCTGGTACATTGTGTATTGCAGTGTCTTGTGTGGGCTCCTTCAGCCTCCTGCAGCCTGACCCAAGTATTCTCCCTTCTGTCTGTGTCCATTCATGGGTGCAGTACATTCATTAGTGCAAAACCTCTCTGTGATTTAGTTATTTGTTTGTGAGAGGAACAAGTGAGAGTGACCCATAAGATGGGGAAAGCCACGTGCTGCCCCCTCCGTCGTGAGCATTTGTAATGCCAAGGAAGGAAACACCAGAGCCAGAGACTGTGTCACTTCTGTTTCACAGGAAACTCAATGCCACAGCATCTCCAGAGGTGGCTCAGCACAGGTTTAGCAGGGAAACTGGGAAAATGGCCAAGGAAGCTCCTTCCCTCCGTCTGTGAGGACACGAGCTCAGGCAGGACCAAGATCTAACACTGGGGCAGTCCCCTCTCCATCCAGAGCTGCTCAGTCACCTGGAATTCAGGCTCTGATTTTCTCTTTTCTGTGTTGTTTCCATTGCTACAAAACCTCTCTGCTAATGAATTACAAGCTGGCCTTAGGTTATAGCATTAAGATTAAACCTCAGCCTGATGAAGTATTAGGTCTTGCTCAGGCTTAGAAATGGACTCTTCTCATTTCAAATTCTCAGCATCCTGGTAATTAAGTTGTAGAAACTAGGAAATTGATAGTCCATCATAGCACCTATAATTACATGGAATTGGAAATGCAATAATGTAAGAAACAAGCTGCCACAATGACAGAGAACATTTCACTGAATGGGCAGGTTTTTCCTCCAGATTTTGACTTGAAATTTATTGGATTTATTTGCTTTATTAAAGGCTTGCTAATGTCTCAGCCCATTGATCAAAATCCCCACTGAGCACATGACTGGAAACCTGAACGGGTCTTTCCTTAAGACTTGGATCAATTATTATTATTTCACTATTTCCATCCTTACTATAAGCTTTGCTGGTTCTGTCAGTGACATTTTCTATTGTTTGTCTGAGATCTGAGATGCTCTGATGCTTCTTGTGCGGGGTCCAGGTAGCAACAGGCAGAACTGAGCATTAATTTCACACCTGCAGCCTCCTGGGCTGGAATAGTGAAACTGGAACATTGTTGTTCCTTCCTTGTTTCTGACCATCCATTTTGCCATTTCTAGAAATGATACGCAAGGTTTTACCTGTTGCTCTGTGATGACTTTGGATTAATCTTAGAATTAGGAGCAGAAAGCTTGGCTCAAGGTGTGGCAGTGTGAGATGCTTGGTTCCATCACACAGGGACATCTGAATGTTGGGGTCTAGCAAAGAACGGGTGAGAACTCGTTGCAGTGTGAAGAGCAGGGAATTTGTCAGAATTTTGCAGAGGGATTAAATCCTGGCAAGGGGACATTCCTGCTCCACAAATCTCAATTCTTGGGACCTGAGATAGGGTGTCCAAAGAAGCTGTGGCTGCCCATCCCTGGAAGTGTCCAAGGCCAGGATGGACGG
This sequence comes from Climacteris rufus, assembly GCA_013398175.1. Taxonomy (NCBI): domain Eukaryota; kingdom Metazoa; phylum Chordata; class Aves; order Passeriformes; family Climacteridae; genus Climacteris; species Climacteris rufus. The sequence goes on along the minus strand of VZRZ01008316.1, from coordinate 520,088 downwards.
GGCTTGGAGCACCCTGGGACAGTGGAAGGTGTCCCTGCCCATTGCAGGGGGTGGAATGGATCTTTAAGATCCCTTCCAACCCAACCTGTTCTATCATTCTGGTTCTAAGACAAAGCCTGTGCAGTCAGTCCTTGGGCTGCTGACCCTGTGCAGTCAGAGCTGTGGGTTTTGGGAGCAGAGGCCGCACAGGGCCGCGCTGCTCCTCCATCACTCATTCAGTATTTTCAGCAACTGCATGGGCAGAGCAGTGGGTGGTGGGTGGAAGCTGCTGTAAAATGGACAGGGAATGCTGCTATCCCTGTGAGGCAGAGCTGTGAGTCTCCAGAAGACTCAGCTGCCGGGAGCAGAGCTCTGGGCTTCCCTCCCCAGCAGGTTTTGGTGGAGCCAGTACAACAGGGATGGGCTGTGGCTCTCCGCACAGCACTGTGTGCGTGTACCTCTGCTGGTGTGGTGGGAGTTCAGCACTGGTGTTAAATGGTTTGTCATTTATCACTTTCCCTTGAAATTGTGGTGCCAGGGATGATCCTGGCAGCATCTGGGAACTGGCTGTGAGCGAGTTGCCCTGACAACCGAGGAACACATCCTCCTGTAGTGAGCTGCACACAGAGCTTTGTGTTGGCTTGGATATCTTACCATGGGAGGTGGGGTGGATTTCTCCTGCTGAGGCTGTGCTTGGGGGATAGGAGGGGGTGGCTGCAAGTTTGGGCAGGTTTGGATCCTGGTGTTCCTTTTCCATATGGGAACAAAGCCAATCCTACCAAGCTGAGTGTTGCAAACAGCAGCAGAAGAGAAGTGGTGGAGGTGAGCAATAAAAGGTGTTAAAGCACTGACATCTTGTAAGGAAACTCATTGCTCTAAAGAGACTGGGAGGAGGAAAGTGAATTGCACATTTCTTTTTTAATCCTCACAAATTTTATTTATTTATTGCCTAATGTGGAAAATGACCAATTCAGTCTTTTTGCTCTGTAATTCTCAAAATTCTCTACTGTAGGTATAACCAGAGGGCAGAAGAGCCAATGTCCGGATTTATTGTTTTGTCTTATTAGATTGTCTTCACAGGGAAAAATCAGAAAGAAAGTTTTGAAAACAATCAACAAGAATTATTGCAACTGAAAATTCAGTGCCATAATGAATTACTGTTCCCTAAATCACTTCTGTTTCTTTTTGCATCACACTTCACATTAGAGAATTCTTTTAATATTTAATTAAAAGTACAATTGTTACGCTTAGATTAATAATAAATTGAAAGCATTTTTCTGCAAAACCTGAGATATCTTTTCCAAAAAGCACCTACTAAATTCCAAGGGACTCTCCAGTGTAGCACACTGTAATTTCTGTAACACTCCATGGAGAAATGAGTTGGGGCTGAATATATAAGATATGTCTCACCTGTGGTTTCAGGGTAAAAGAACTGGCCGAGATAAGGTGCGTCCAAACCAGAGGAAGTAAGATGATGTGCATGTCTTGTTTTCTTTCTAGATTAACTTTTCTGCTGCCAGTGCAGACTAATTTATCTTTAACGTTCTGTTTTCCTGGTTGGTTTGCTGCAAGCTGGCTTCGTTGTAACAATATTGCATTTTTATCCAAGATAATAAGCCAAGGAGTTGAAATGTAGATTGAAAATTAATCCAGGGCCTGGAATGTCATCTTCAACTTCAGCAAGTTTTAATATCCATAAAAAATAAAGGAGGGTTCAAATAGGATTCTGTGATTTTCAATTTTAGTCATGGTAGGAAAGGTAAAATATCAATCTTTTCCAATAAGCTTTAAGGAATCATTTGAGTTTATGTCCCTTCTGTAGCTGCAAAATTGGTTTTGCTCTGGCAATCTGGAAGAGGATGTTGACTGCATGGCATTTTCCCTCTGTGATAGCTAAGGTGTTTCAGATATAAAACTCATGATAGAGCTCAGTGAAATGTGTTGAAATTCCCACTCTATTTTCACTAGGACCTTAAGCCAAAAAGCAGTAAAAGGAACTCAAATGCCAAAAGTGAAAAAGGTTTTTCTGCATGCTTGTGAAAGAATGGTGGCTGGCCAAGGTGCTGGGATATAAGGACCTTTGATAAAATTGTGATAATTTGATAAGGTCCTGCCACTTTGGGTCCATGTGCTTCCTTTGAGTCAGTCTGGTTGTTCTCCAGCATTTCATGGCTGCCATGTCCCTGGTTTTTTTACAACTGGATTGCAGCAGGATTTTCTCTTTACCCCTCCCATGGCAGCTTAGCCATGGGATAACCTGGATCATCACCTTCCCATGGGCACAGGTCACTCACAGCTCAGCACAGTCCATAAAATCCTGCCTTGTTCACCTCCTACCTGCATCAGGTAGCACAGAGCCCACCTGACCACACAGGAGGAACCCCATGTTCCCCTTAAAAATCTGCCATCTGGAAAAAGAAGCTGTCAAATTGAGAGTGACATTTAATTTAAAAAAGGATGAAAAATGGAAGTGAGAGGAACATGTCTGTTGCTCATTGAATTTAAGTGTTCAGAGGATTCAGAGAGGCCTTGGCTGGGTTCTGGAACATTATTTTAAGATCCTTCCTTCAGATCAATTCCATCCCACCCGTGTTCACTCCAAGTGAGTGCAGTGCCTCTGGCTCTGGAGCCAGCAGCAGGCACAGGAGCCTGCTGGTGAACCTGCCATGCTTTTTTATGAAAAATGTTCTGGAAACCCCAGAGCCTGGGACTGCAGTGCTGCAGAGAGCACTCCCTCCCTGGCTGGCAGGGTTGTACCCAAAAAAACAAATGGCCTTGGAACAAAATTTGATTTTTTTTTTTCAAATTATGTGGTTTTTGAACAAGCTGCCAACAACCTGCCCAGTGGACTTAAAGTGTAAGAAATAAAGCTGGTGCTTACCATTCAGTGCCTGATTTGGATCTCCATTACTCGGTGAAAAGGTGGATATTGAAATTGCTTTGTGCATCAGGAAAGCAAGATCTTTATCTGAGATCCCATATGTGGGAGCATCACAAAGGCATGGCCAGCAAAGCTGCTCCTTTGAGCCACAGCTTTGTCTTGGACAAATAACGGATATTGGGATTTTGCTTTTTTTCACTTCTTTTGCTTATGGCTCAATCTTGTGTGGCCTTGAAAGGAGCTTTGTGCTGCCAAAGCTCCAGCTCAGATTTGTCCCAGCAGTCAGAGCTGCCTTGGGGCCATCCCTTGCAGACTCAGGGATTTAGGCTGAAGCCCAAGACTGGCTCTTCCTAAATGTTTGCACAGCACATGATCCTGATCAATATCTCCAAGTGCTGCTTTCATGCAAATAAGTAACAACATTGTCGTGGAAGAAATTCCACAGTCTAAGCTGTATGACAAGTTTTTTTAATAAAGAGATCTCAACTTGCAAAATTCATATCCCTGTGGCAGGATATAAGATTTTCTGCACTTGAAAGTTGCAGGGAGAGTCATTCAAGCTGAATATGGTTTTCAAGTGACATGTGGTTATTTTGTCAGATGATTATCTGACATTGCTGCCTGCAAGAGGAGATGGAGTCTGTGAATTGAGTGTCTCTCAATCTTAAGGTTTTAAACTCATCTGGGAAGGGAAAAGTTTGCAATTTCCAGTTTCCAGTGAGGCTGCCAAAGGTGTATGCCAGACCCAGCTTTTAAAGTGATATATTGTGTGACTCTGAATAAACTTCAATGTCTACAATTTTCTTTATCTGTGAAACAGTGATAATATGAAAATACTGTCCTTTTGTGGAACAGAGAGAAAAATAGTTATCCTGAATTGTAAAACATATGTCAATGGCACAAACTAAATTAACCATATTAGAGGTTATTAACCAGACCGACACACCAGACAGATGGGGAAAGCACTTACATCCCAAAGAATTAATAAACCTTACTGGCTTTGCTTCTGCTGGTATATGGGATTATTTTGAGGGGGGAAAAAGGGATATTATCTTGTAGCCTGCATTATCTTTTGGTAAGTCTTACTTTTTCTCTTCTATTAACTTTGAGATTTGAAATGCAACTTATTTGAGCAATGACATGGTGTCTCATTTGAAATACTGAGGCTGTTGCAACCTTCTGTAAACCAGAGTGTCTGGCCAAGGCAGAGCCCTTGTATGTAATATTCCTCTTCCTCCCTTTTCCAGATCAACCCTTGATGGAAAGTCAAAGTTGATTGTATTGCTGGTTTGGAAGTGGCCATGTTCATCTGCATTAATTCTCATGTGTTGTGGGGTTTTTTTAATGCAGGTTACTTTTCTTAGTGCATGTCAAAATTTTCTTAACTCTTGCTATGCAGTGACTTGAAGAATTATATTTTAAAAGAGAATGTTTTGAAGAGGTTGTTTATGTCCTAAAATACCCAATGTACATTGCAGCATGGTATTTTTGGATAGCTTTTTTTTTTCCTGTATTTTAAAACAAAAGCACCAGCTAAGTTGCTTTTGGCATGAAAGTGAGTGATCTTTTTTTCTTTGATTTTGGGCTTTGCTTTGGTTTTGCTCTTTTAACCAGATAAGTATATCTGCTTTATCTGGTTATACATGACCATACTTTTCCACTTTAATTCCCTCAATAATATCAAAAGTATTGTTGGAATCAGTCTTTGAAGGTGTGCCTGTGCATATTTTGTTATGCAGCCTTTCACCTGGGAATGCCACCTCAGTCAGGTCATTTCCAGTTCTAACCTTCACCCAGTGATCCCTTCTGCCAGGAAAATGGGCAGTTCTTCTTACATTCCTATTTTTGTGTGTGTATGTGTGTGTGTGTTCTTCAGAAAGCCAAACTTGGGCCAGCTGGTAACAAAGTCATTACTTCAACAGAAGACAAGAGCTCAAGTGTGCCATCCAACAATCTGGACAGGGTGAAGCTGACAGATTTCAACTTTCTCATGGTTCTTGGAAAGGGGAGCTTTGGGAAGGTAGGAATTCTTCATCAATAATCCACTCACATTCCTTTTCTTTTTTTCTTTTCTTTTTTTCTTGAAGAAGAATGAATGAATAGTTCTCTAAGAATGAAAATCCAGAGTCAAAAGGATGTGCATTTTTCAGGGAAGATCTCTTAACAGGGAGTAGGGTCTTCCTCCTAAGGAGTACCAGCCTTCAGTTCTGATTGGCAGTTTTCTTGAAAAAATAAAAATAGGTTAAAAAATGCATCTCTTGGGCAAGATGTGAAAAACAGTTGCTGACTTTTAGATCCTCACTTCTTGGCAGTTTCAAGGAAATTAAGTCTACTTTTCTGGCTTTACTACCTAGGTCACCCTGCCAGTTCTGGAAGTCACCAGCATTAGTAAGGCTTAATATTGGGGAAAAAAACAAGAATAGTGTCTATATATTTGAAATCCATTAATTGACAGAACAGGCTGCTATTTTTCTGTCTGTTTGAACAACATTTATATGATAAAGTGCCCTTTACTGAAGAAATCCCCTGGGACTTAACATTTTATCAGCCCTTCAGCAATGAGCCTGCAATCTACCAGTGGGTTTGGGCACAGGCAGTGACTGAAATGGCTGGTACACTGATCAGAATTTTGGAGTTTTGATCAGAATACTCTCTGCCAATGAAGGGAAAAGCTGGACTGCAATCTTTCTAAATCTTCAGGCTCCTGAGTACCTCCCCTCCTTGGCCTGGAAGGTTTTCATGCTGCTGTTTCTCTCCGTGCAGGTGATGCTGGCAGACAGGAAGGGGACAGAGGAGCTCTATGCAATCAAAATCCTGAAAAAAGATGTGGTGATTCAGGATGATGATGTTGAATGTACCATGGTTGAAAAAAGAGTCCTGGCACTGCAAGATAAGCCACCATTCCTGACACAGCTTCACTCTTGTTTCCAAACTGTTGTACGTGAGCTCTGTCTTTCTTGCCACCCTGATGTTTCCCAGACTACGTGATCATGGATTTTAGCACTTCAGTATCATTTATTTTCATCCAACCTATGTATCATAGCTTCTCCACATAGAAAATGGTGAAGAAATGCCACATGTAATTACTCCTTGTATCCTAAATATGAAAACTGTGTTTAAGGACTTTTTTTTCATTCAAGCAGGTCAGCGTGACAATTCCTAAATGTAATTGTGTGTGCTTTGCTAAGTCAGAGCCTCAAGCCCAGATTCCCAAGGGTTCCTAAATACTTTTAAGGATCTGAGGATAGTACTTGAAAAGTCTTAATGGGTGTTATTATATCGTGAGGTTGTTAGTCATGAATCAGTGTTGGTGGATTTAATTTAGATTTCTGTCATTTCTGGGTGACACTGAGGAGTTTTTTTCTTTCTTCCATATAAATATATGAAGTGGATATTTCCCCATCACATTGCAAAACATCTCCCAGTGACAGATTCCAGGATGGATCTGATGATCCAATGGCCTCTTGGATGACACAGAATCACAGAATTGTTGAGGCTGGAAAAGACCTCAAAGATCATCAAGTCCAAGCATCAGCCCAGCACTGCCACGTTCAAGTGCCACATCCACACCATCCTCCAAAGGAAAACTTACTAGGAAGGACTAGAAATGGCCTCAAAGCAGGAATTTTTGGACCATCTTTGATTTCCTTTTTTTCATTTATTTTTAGAGACATATTTTTCAGACAGAGCTATATTTGTATAATTCTTGGAAGCATTTTACACAAATAATCTGTAAAAGCATGGTACTAAAACTGGCAGATCCAGGCAGATGTCATCAATCATTTACTCTCACAGGTTGTACAAAATATTCCACTTCCATTTCCTGATCTATAATTTTTTGCCAGTCCTAATAATCCTAAAAGCTTTTTAATAACATACTAGTGACTTTTTTTTTTGCTGATCAATGAATATCTAATATTCTCTCTAATGTATTTATGTGCCTCTTTAATACTTTATCCTAGGACCGTCTGTATTTTGTGATGGAATATGTGAATGGTGGGGATCTCATGTATCACATTCAGCAAGTAGGAAAATTTAAGGAGCCACAAGCAGTGTGAGTGTTCATGTTCATATATTTTTTTTTAAATCATGTCATCATCTTGATTTTATACTGTGAGAGGATTTGGTTTCTTCTTCCCAGGCTCAGGATGAAGTCCGGGCAGATCTTTGTGTTTTTAATGTCCAAAAGCTGAAGTTTGTGTTAAAAATGTTGTTTGCACACATAGGCCAAAGGTAGCTATGCCTTTATTCAAAAGTACAGCACAAAGGCAGGCGAGGCCTACTTGAAAAGTGACGTGAATTTAAGCAAGGCAGCAGGAAATTAAAGATGTTACTTGGTATTCTGGTGTTGTTTTTAAAAGCAAATATTAAAAAGGAGGTGAGTAGAACACTTCAGTCTGAATTAATGCTGCAGAGAAAGGCAGTACAAATAGAGTCAGCACTGCAATATAAATTACAGTTTGTACAAGGTAAATTCAATGTATAGCTTATAAGAATTTCTGTGATACATTTGTGAGGAGTTAATAAATTATTAGAAGTTGTTTATGTACATGATTCTTTTTGGGTAATTGTGTATCTGGTACGTCAGTGAGCAACTGGAAATGATCTGTAGCATGTGTAAGTGTGAATAACTCCATCAGTACCATTTTCGTCATTTTTATAACACCCCATCACCACTTATTAGTATTTCATAAAACATTTACTAATGAAACTTTAAATCAGGTGTGACCAACTGTTTTAAGCATTCAGTTAAAATAATTTCTCATGATTTAAGCAACCAGGGCTTGTTTAAATGAGAGGCTTTCTAAATATAAATATTTCAGATGCAGAAAAATATTTTAACAAGTCACTGAATAAAACCGAGATGGTGTCAGATCATCCTTGGCTCCCAGCTAATGCAACTTGCCAACACTTGACAAAATCTGTGGTGCTTTGTGACAGCTTTTGCCTGTGTTGCACCTCCAGCACACGTGTTCACAAACACCTCTGATCAAGTGTTGCAGAGCTCAGCCTTCCTCTCCCTTGTGCTAAGCCTAAAAATTAATCTCATCTTTGAAAAATCCTCTTGCATATCATTTGCACAGTTCCACAGCAACCAGCTTCAAACAGCCACCAATATTCTATATCTCTTAGCTACGTTCAGCAATTATATTTTATATGGTAATCATTTTAATTAGCTTCGTGTAATTAATCCATTAACAGCCTGTATAAAGGAATACTATTTCTGCAAATTATTTCATGCCATATGAATTGCAATGTACATTGAGCTGCATCCTGAATTCATCAGTATGTGATTAGAGATAAGGACCTTTGCAGCAGAGTTAGACCAGTGCAAAAAAATGCTGTGCTCCAGCTGTACCATTTTTTGTAGTCCAGGGTAACATTTTCAATATTATTTTAATTGTGCATTATTTTATCATCAAATACTCTAAATTTGTCTGTTAAGGTCCAGTCGAAGTGAGATGTCTTTTATGTCACCTGTCTGTAATGCATATGTGTGTATATATATATATATATATATATACACACACACTATAAATTATATATTTCATACACTATTATGCTATCATTCTTTACCATGATTCATTTCCAGTTTATTTTGGAAGGAAATCGTGAGGCAATAAGAAATCTGTTGATTTTTTTTTCACACAGGTTCTATGCAGCTGAGATTTCAATTGGGTTGTTCTTCCTCCATAACAGAGGGATTATTTATAGGTGAGTACAATCTGACATAAGTAATTTCGGAACTATTTTTAAAATCCCATTAGGATCAGTTTCTTTAATGTTTCAGTGTATTTTTAAAACAGTTTATAGAAAGCCATCAGTGTAGAGCTCTCTGTTGTGCTGGTGCTGGTGAGGTGGAAACCAAAGGCTCTGTTTTAGCCGAGCTTTCTGACACCTCTGCTCTGCCCAGCTCAAATGAAAACTCTTGAAAATGGAAAGCTTTATCTTTGGTATTCCTGTGTGATGTTCAGTAGCTTTACACATTCAAACATCTCAGCTGACTGGTCAGACACATCTTCTCTTCATTCATTGTCCAGCCCAGAGGAGCTGTGGCTGCCCCATCCCTGGAAGTGTCCAAGGCCAGGCTGGATGGGGCTTGGAGCAGCCTGGGACAGTGGAAGGTGTCCCTGGCATGGCAGGGGGTGGAACCAGATGGGCTCTAAGGTCCCTCCAACCCAACACATTCCATGATTTTAAGGTCATTCTTAGATGTCTGCCTGTCGCACTTTGATGCAGACACACGTTGGAGAGACAGAGCCAAAACTCTGGGGAGCACTGGGGCACTCCCCAGACTTTATTTTTATGTCCTCCTAGAAACCACAGTGGATTGGAGGGAGAACTTGCCGCCCCTCAATCACACTGGTCAAAGGAAATATCCATCAAATATCTCCGCCCAGGAGAAAGGAATGCAAACAATAGAACACAGAAAAACATGGCTGTGTTTACAGAGAATGCCTGAGAAACTGTTACAGAAAAACGAAAACATTGAAGAACTGCAAAACTTAGGGCAACAGTCTGCCCAGCTCCCTCCAGGCTTAGCCTGCCCCACATGTGCACCCTGAACCTTCACCCCCCAAATAGTTCCAAATATTCCTTACTCAGCAGGGGATCCTAAACATTAACCTTAAATTACTGTGATTCTTCACAGAGATCTGAAATTAGACAATGTGATGTTGGATTCAGAAGGACACATTAAAATTGCTGATTTTGGAATGTGCAAAGAACACATGTTAGATGGAGTAACAACCAGGACCTTCTGTGGCACTCCAGACTACATTGCACCAGAGGTAAATATTGAGCCTTTCAAGAACCTTTTAGTTTCTCACATGGAAATTGTCCCTACACATTTTATACCAGTGGGTTACAGATCTGGGATCTGTAACCCCAGATACTCTTTGGATTTATACTTCTGCAGGTATCTTGAAAATATTTGTGAATTAATGCAATGTTATCAATAAGATTTCACTATTTTAAAAAATACCTAGTTCATTAAAAAACAAGCTTTTTGTGAGATCAGTGCTTCAGATTTTGTAATGCTAGCAAAAGACTAAAACAAAAAGGCTCACTGACTTTTGATCTTGAATTTGTAGCCTGCAAATATTATTATACTAATATATATAATTATGCTAATATATATTAGCATACTACATTTAGCAATTTTTGAAATTACACATACATAATGGGTGTTTGGCATATTCAGGAAATCACAAGCCACTTGTTGATTTTTGGGAAGGGACCCATGAGGTCTTGAAATTTTTGCTGACCTCTCTGTAAAACTACTGTGGTCTTCTCCATGTCCTGCAAGTGCTGCACGGGTGTCACAGGTTGCTGTTCTTCATCTCCTGTCATTTGCCTGAGCAAAGCTGTAAGATCAGGCCTTGGGTGGAGTTGATGCAATAAATCCATAATTTGCCTTGAGTTTTCCATGACTTGGCAATACCTGTGCTGTTACCAAGCCACTCAAAATGACTTTGAAGCCTGAACCAACTGCAGTGGGTGTAAAATGAGAATTTGATCATGAGAAGCGCAGTTGTGCTTTAAGGCACTGGGATAAATAATGAGCTTAGAGTTAAGATTTTGAGTCTGGGTATAATTTGTATTTCAATAGTTTAGGTATAAAGGATTGAAAACAAGCACATGTGGTGATTTGGATATAATTCAAATATATGAATATTAAAATCTGGTATTTGTGCATACTGAGCTTTCAAGAGTCTTGATTTGTTTGGCAGCAAATTTGATGCAAGAAGCTGGATCCTGATCCAAGAGCCTCAGTTACTCACTGAGTACTGAGCAAGAGGTAGCTCTGGCTGAAGCATTGCTGGCTGTAGTTGAATGTTTGTTGGAATAGGGGAGATTTATACATGGACAAGTCAATTAGTGTCTCAGGTGAATTTTGTCATCTCTGTGAAATTGGAATGAAAAATAGTTTGGTTTTCTTCCCAGTTGCTAATTCATGCTTTTCAGAGTGAAATATTGTGTATTATAAACCCTTGTTTCTTCACCATGTGCTGTTGCTTGCAGAGGATATCAGAACAACCAGAGCAGTATTTAATTTTCTTCTGTCAAAACATAAATGAAGCCAATATTACAAATTAAAGTGTCCTTTTTGTGACAATCATCCTGTGCCAGTTAATACCAAAGAACATTTTGTCAATACCAAAATGCTCAATATGGGTCAATGCTGGAGTGAATTATTCTGACTTATTTGGAAATTTCATATAAAGAAATAAGCCTTTTACCAAAACATCCAGTAAGTGAGAGAAAATTAGTCTTTCTATTATCTTACAAACAGATTTGATTTGATTTTGTTTAGTTGGCTGATTTACTTTTGTTTCTGAAGACATTATTATGACTGACAGATTGCTAACTAGGTCTGTGGTAAACTTCAAAGGAAGGTTCCTATTTTGCTTGCAGGGGTGTGTCAGCATGTTTCCATGGGCTAAAATTTGTAAATTTATAATAGATTTTAATGAGAATTCATTTGCACGGTCCCATTCCCTGCTGGGTGCAGATAAAGGAGCTAAATCTAAATAAACTGTCGAAGGTACCTGGAGTAGAGAGTCCTGTGAGTGGGCTGCACTCAAACACAGAGAATTTGTTCCTTTCTTCAGCGTGTGGGGAATAATATTGTGACTCTCATGGGGCCTGAAGGAGCCCACGCTGCCTCTGCATGAGCTGCCCACCCCACAGAGATGAGAGAACACCCAGCTGGAGGGACCAGAGAGGGACAGCCCAGCTGGTGTCCCATGGCCCAGCCCTGCGTGGAGGAGCAGGGGAACACAGTGCTGCATTCAGCAAAGTGAACCCCCCAGTCTGGTGTGCTGCAAAATAATGTTTTCCTCTTTTATGAGTGGGCAAGTTACCGTTTGCTATTACTTAGGTGTATAATGGACTGGAATTATTGTTAATTTTCTTATGCTGTGCAATTTGAGAAATGTGTAGAGGTTAAGCTGGTGGGATTCCAGGTCTGACAGCTTCTCTCAGGCAGAAAGTGGTTATGTTGTACAGATATTTCCTGATGTGCTGAACTTAAATATTTATGGTCAGAGTGGTAAAATAGCTGTGAAATCAATTAGTACTTGTGTTTCCTTGACCAGTCAAGATAGACAGGAGGAGATGGATGTCAAAAGGATTAGGGGGAAGGGATTCTGCCAGCACAGAACCCCATCAGCAGCCCTGCAGCAGCCAGAGTGCTGATTTTGAATTTCAGAAGAATCTAAGTTAGAAACTCCATTTCACTTCTCTTCCATCTAACAGCCTAAAAACTTTCAGTTCTAACCATGAATTTGCCAGGATTGTGGGAGGCAAATAGGTATCACAAAGGTTTGGAAAGTGCATTTGACTGTTCCTTGTGCTAGCAATATTTATTTCTTTTAATAACTGAGTTTTAACTTTTGCAGCAGACATCATATATGTTCACAAAAGATTTCCTCTTGCCTCTGGGATATAATCTTTTCATCCCAACTGGCTACTAGCTGCGATGATCTAAACAGTCCTACAAATTGCTGATATTAATCTCTGTGTCCTGCTCTTAGCTGTGCCTTCCTTGGAGGCAAAATGGGAAAAAAAAGAAAAAAGGCAACTTCTTCTGCCAATTTTGCTTGATGAAAGAAATTCCTGAGCTCTTTCTGAACACTCAAATGCACAGAACCTGGAAAGGCAGAGCTCTTAAAATACAGCAGTAGATGGGTAAAATGGGACATTTGAAATGCAAAAGGACATGAAAAAGGCAATCATTTAAGTTAATGATGGAGAAGGAGGGGAAGGGAAGAGTCCTGTCAGCTTTCCACTCCTGCCTGGCCAGTGGAAAGCAGGGATCATGCTGGAGGAGGGTACAGGTCTTCATTTCTGGGCACAGGAACTCCCTCACTGCTCTGTGGGTCTGCCCTGCACACTCTGCTGAGACAGGGGGTCGTGTTAATGTACCCCCCTTTGCTCTAAAAGATACCAAGATTTGTACATGCAGATTGGCTTTGGCAGCTGCTGCAAGGCAGGCAGGGGTGGCTTGGAGAGCAGCAGCTGGGAGGTGACACATGGTGAATTCTGGGTGAGGAGGGTGGGCACTACTGAAAATGCAACATTTGGAACTTGCTGACTTTGTGCCAGTGCATGTTTGACTGTACAGTGAAAGCTCATCTGCTTCCTCCCACCTGTAATTCCTGGGGTGAGCATTCTTCCCTCTCCTTTGCCCTTCCCAGTGGGTGCTGTGAGCAGCTCCCAGGACGAGGAGCTGACGTGAATTGGTGTAAATGGTTGGGCTGTGTTTGCCTTACCTGGACTGAGCTGGGCATTCAAATTGGGTGTATTTAGTTAGAATTAAAGGAAGAAAACTCCCAGTGTACAGCAGCAGACAGTGACAGTACCACCTTTTCCTACATGGAGATAATCCAATGACAAAATTGTTGCCATTGCATTTGCAGAGGGGCCTTCCCTGCCTTGGTGTCTTATTTATGTTTCAATTCCCCCTCTTCCATCATGGGCTGGTTCAGGTGAGGGAGGTGTGTGCCAGCTCAGAAGGCACTGCTCTCTTCATCAGATGTGGCATCAAACAGCACAAAAATTGTAGTGATTGTGACCACACATTGGGTTAAATGTAGGAGCTTTTCTCATGTTAATTCTGCCTCTCTTGATTATTGTGTATGCTATTCTCTCCTGGAGGCAGATTTCATTGGGGCAGATTGCATTTCCTGATGGGAATGCTATTTAGGGAAAACCCAGCCTTGGCTCACCTCTTGCTGGATAAACAACCAGCTCATTGAGCCCAAGCTTTGGTACAGCTTTCACTGTATGACATTGCAATTGCTGCATTTAAATTATTTCCTCCCCTCAATAATCCCATCAAACTCTTTCGCAATAGGGAGAGGAGTGAGCTGTGGGCTCCTGGGCAGACCTGGCTGCCAGGTACAGAACCTTGGCAGTGTGACAGCATTTTCTTTCTCACTGCTCTGGATCCATCTTTTGCTCATTTGCTAATTGAAATAAACTGTTCCTCCCCAAACCACATACCTGGACCACACTTGTTGTACAAAACGTTCTGCCCTTATAAATTAATGACCTGAAAAATATCCTTTTTTTTTTTTTAATAAAATACTCATTTCCATGAGGCAAGGAGAGATTGTCAGGGAAAGATTGAGGATGAAATGCTTTATCATTTTCTGTGTGTAAAGGCTGGTATTTTTTCTGGATGAAAGTTTGAAAGTGTTTGGTGTTTCAAGAGGCATTATTGATTCCAGCAGGAACTTAGTGCTGATGGAAATGAAAGGGAGAGTAACCAAGTGTGCCAACTACTATAACATGAAATGAATGTCCCAAATATATATTTTTGAGCTATATTACTGCTAAGAGACAACTAATATAGACTGCCTTTATGTAGGACCTTCCAGATGAGAATCTTGTTGTTACCTCTGGTTGTCTAATATATTCCAAAGTGCAATTGATTTTGAAATCCTTTGGTTAGAAACATTGCAGTAATTTTTAAGTCGTGTGCTGCTGTATCTCATATATTCACCCAGAGACTATAATTTTATTTAGTAGCCAGGCAGTCCTCTTTTATTGCACTGGTGACTCACAATTTTCCCGAGAAACTACAGAACTTGGCAGTTCAACTTCTCTTTCAGACAACTGAAAAATTCAGGGTATGTGATGTGTACTTGACTTAGCAATTTATTTCACAAAGAATAAAAACACGAGCAAACAGGAAGATAAATGCAAGCCCCTCTGAAGTACAGCCTGCTCAGTTCCCTGCTCATTCCAGTGGAGTAGAGACATTGGAGCTGAAGGCTCTGACCCTGCCTGCCCCACTGGGGATGCCTGGGATGGGATGTCCTGCATCCCTTCACAATTCACAGTATCCCTTCACAGTTATTTAGAAAGAGATCTGAGAGAGCATCTGCACCTCCAGACTCCTCTATACCCTGACCAAATGCAGCTCTGAAATAAATGGACACTGATGTCTGAAGAGGCCTCGATTTAAGAAGATGATGCAGGAGGGGACCCGGGTGCTCTTGGCACTCACAATCTTTCCTTGTGTCAGAACTCAGCCTGTACTGCTCTGTGAGCCAGATGTGAACCCAGAGGATGGAAAATATTTGACATTTCCATTAGACTGAACAGCAGAAACCCCTTTCTTTTTAGTGTATCTGGTTTTGTACTGAGTATCACTATCATGTGGCTTGGGAAAACATAACTGAGATTATTGGGATGTTGCTTTTTTCCTAAATTTTGATTCGTTATACAGGAGAACAGAAATATAAATATTGGAAGGAAAGGTTTAATTATTGATAGTCCAGTGAGTCTCATGATTTCAAACATTGACTTGAGTGGATGGATAATGATTTTGCCTTGTCTCCTACATTGTGCTGCTGTACTTCCTCCTTTGCCTTCAAATGCACATCCCAAGGACTCCTGAGAGCTGCATTTTCCACAATATCAGGGTACCAAGGGTGTGGGTGGGTTTAGACTAACACTTGCAAAACAATCCAACTCCCACTGAAACCCGTGATTCGCTGGAGTGAGGATTACAGGATTGTCTTTCTGCACTTTTTCTGGGACATATGTTCTTCTCTGCATGTCACACATTTACCTAATATGCCATAAGTCTGGGGGTTAATTAACACGGGGTTTTTTCTTTGTTTTCTTTGTGGTTACACAGATTATTGCTTACCAGCCCTATGGGAAGTCCGTGGATTGGTGGGCATATGGGGTGCTGCTCTATGAGATGTTGGCTGGCCAGGTAAGAGACCCTCCTGTGCTCACTGTGACCTCCTCCTGCACCTCCAAGGCTGCTCTGTTTCAAGGCTCCCTAAAGGTTTAGACCACTAGAGGATAGGACTGAAGCCTTTCATTCTGCTGTTATCTCCTTGTACTCTTGACTCACTCAACTGAGAATGTATTTAGGCTTTAAGCTCTTTATGTTGCACCCACATAATCAAGCTCTGCCTTTGAATACAGCTCCTTTGTACTGCAATAATGTTATAAATAGCCATCTTCAGAATTGAAAGGGAGACACTTGAGCAGGAAAATGCATGTCAAGTGGAAGAAATACCATTTAGTAGTTTGAAACCACAGGGAAGCATAATGAGAGTGTGTATATGCTCTGCATTGCAGTTAAGTCCCAAGAATACAGGTTTTGCACTGTATGTCCTGAGGGTAAAGTGTGGGTCTCAGTGCTTGGAAATGTGCTCAGTTACAGACCCCTCATTCTGCACAGTTAATGAGGGGCTGCTCTCTGAGTCACTCGGGTGGGGAAGCAACACTGTGCTGCACTAAATGGCAGATAAGTACCAACTTTGAGGAATTCTATTAGTCTTGAGTTGAAAAAGATTCCTGCAATTTGGTCTCAATGAGTGTTAGCTAAAGGCAGGCATTTCCAATGCTTAAAACATACATTTCTAGCAAACGCCTTTAATAGTTTCTCTACTAAATTCCAGTGGACATTTTAAAAGTTTTAATGTGTGGCAATTGCAGCTGTTAACATTTACAGGCTGGATTGCAAATATTGGCCATCTGAATGCTTTGGAGAAAATGAGATTTACCATTAGCTGGGTCTTGCACGGGGCCCATATCCTGGGAACATACCTGTGGGCACTTTCCTATCCCCTATATTTTAAAATATAGTGCAGCCCTTTCTTGGGATAGTCTCAGAAGCAGAAGCAAAGTCTACAGCCATGACATAAAACCAGCTGGAGTTTAACTGGAATTGAGGAATGGATATACCTCAGCACAAGGTAATTGAAAGTCTCCAAACTTCACCCTTCAAAGTATTTTGCCTGTCTGGTGCACAGCCGTTTTAAAAACTGATTAAAGCTGATCACAAAGATAATCCTACACACATTTCATTAACTTGGCTGCCATTCTGGGGACAGAAATGAATATTTCTCCTTGATTTCAACCTGAGGCTGTCAAACACTAAACTGGGTCAGAAGATACCCAGGCTGCAGATGGCTGGGAATTTGGTGTGTGTTCCTGGACCAGGACCACCACTGTACACAGATCTCTTTGGGCATAGTATTGCCATGCCATTTCATAAAAGTGGAGAATTAAAAAAAAAAAAAAAAGCAAAACTCAATAACTCATTTGTGATTTATTTTCAACAGCCTCCATTTGATGGGGAAGACGAAGACGAACTTTTCCAGTCCATAATGGAGCATAATGTTTCCTATCCAAAATCACTGTCCAAAGAAGCTGTCTCCATCTGCAAGGGGGTGAGACACATTTTTTTTTTATCATTAAGTTCCTTTTTGGCAACCCTTGTGAATAACTGGCTTTGCCAGGCTTTGACACAGCACTGTAGTATTTTAAAGTGCAACTTCTGTCAGGCAGTGCTGAGCTGTGTTGTCACTTGGTGTCACTGATAAGTGTTGGGCTCTTCCCGTTGTGCCTGCTTGTTTTATGGAGAGAACAAATGTCAGAATCAGTGGCTGCCAAATCCAAGGCAGAATTATAAACAGGTTGCTGGTGTGAGGTGTCTCCTCCTGCTTTGCCTCTCGACCCGCAGCAGCACCGCCCCGATCTTGCAGGGTGAGATTTCTCAGCTTGGATGGTTACCAGATACTCCAGCAAGTCCTCAGCCCACAATGCCTAATGACAGAACCAGAGCACAGGAGTTTTAAATGTAGGTGAAGATGAGTTTATGTGAAAATCTTTAGCATAAATGCAAGAAAACTGTGGGGAAATCCTGACCCAGTGTGGCCTAAAATTGGTCTTAGATTATAATTTTTTTTGTTTGGTTTTTTTTAGGTTTTTTTTTTAGGTTTTTTTTTTAGTTTTGAGGAAAAGAATAGGTTTTACTTCAGGGGATTAGCTTAGGAAAAAAGAATTCATTTGACTTCCCTTTGACTCCATATGATTCTCCAGAGTTCCCTCAGTCTGCAGCTTTTCCAACCCATCGTCTGTAATCGGTTGTTTGATGTCTGACTTACCCTGATTAAATACCACTGCACTTAGTTAATTCGGTATTTACATTCCTCCTATCTTTTGCAACCATTTATGAAATTTTATACGAGCTGGATATTAGTCCCTAAGGAAAATCATCAAGGAAAAGAAAAGGTGTTTAGAACAACAAGGTAAAATGAAGAACCAAGGTAATTTGGAGCTTAGCCTGGTGTAGACATGCTGGCCAACAAAAAATAAACATGATATATTTTTGTAAAGTACATTCAGATTGTTGCCTTGTTGTGATGATCACGTATTCAAACAGTCTGAAGTTGATGTAATTGCCCCATTTTCAGTTCCCCTGTTTGCTGCTCTCTGGGTGCTCATGCCAAGGAAGGGTGGAAAGCTAAAATTACCCTACACTGTGAGATTTAAGGGCAAGTCTCTGTGATAGTAACAAGTTCTTCATCTGTATTAAACTGACAAATTAATCTCAGGTCTCAGTGAACGTTTTTTCTGAGCTAAGAAGTCAATATGGGGAAGCTTCCGACCCTTGCAGTCAGTGGTAGCTCAGCAATCCCAGGACTGGGCACCACTGCGCAAGACAAACGTGCCCAAATGTGCTCTTGGAATTGATTTGTCTGCTTGACATCCATTCCACTGATTGAGAGTTTGCTGGGTTTGGTAAATGCAGCAACTTTGGAAAGAATTAATACTACTAGAATCAATACTATCATTTTCTTTTATCACCTAGTGTTAAAGCAAGGAGTTTGGAAAAGGTAACAAAAATGGGAAAGTTAGTGTTGAGCTTGAAGAAGGCTGTGGTTCCAGACCAGTGCACAGCTACTTCCCAAATCTGCTTAGAGTCCTTTTTATTTTAGGTTCAAAATTGGAATCAGATCAACTCAACATTTGGAAGGAGACTAAAGTGGTACAGCTGAGGTTTTAAGAAGATCTGTTGAGGTATCACTCCCAGCAGCACATTAATATATATAATTTGTAAAAGAGCTTTAAAAAGTCCCCACAAAACTGGAACTGAGGGTTTGAGGCTACATTGCACAATTCCCAATGTACACACCAACTGCAAAATGCTGAGGAGTTTGTTAATTAGGGAGCACATTACAGTTTCTAAGCACGCCATGCTGGTGGGGTTTGGGCTTGGCTTTTTTTTCCCAAGTCTCCTTAATCTCTGCAACTGGGTATAGTATTGACCAGGATGTCATTAAGAATGCAAGGGAGAAAAGGCAGATTAGATGTTGTCAGCTGAGTGCCAAGGAATTGGAGTCTCTGAAATGAGATGTCTTGAACAAGGCCAGAAAAATTAAATGGTAGTGGAGGGAGTTGTACTTCATACAGCTTTAGTGTATTGGAATTTATGATGTTTAATTGATTGTTGAGATAGGGCAGAAACTGTTCTGGAGATCTGTAAGACCAAACTGAGAGATTGGAAGTGAAATTCAGGAGTGAGTTGGGAGCCAATGGGGATGGCAACCACCAGCACCTCGGGCAGCAACCTCTGCCCAGTGGGAAGACTTTTTTTGTCTCCAGTTTTGTTGTCTCCAGTGATTAAACAAGAGAATTCTTCTTTGAAAAATGAATTTTAGCTTTTCAAAACAATTTTATTAGCAACATGTATGTTCAGGAGAGGAGCGAGAGCATTGCAACCAGGGGAAAGTCCATCTCACTTTCATTCCAGCACTAAATTGAATAATTTGGTGTTTTCTCCCCAACAGCTAATGACTAAACATCCTGCAAAACGCCTTGGCTGTGGCCTGGAAGGTGAAAGAGACATCAGGGAACACGCTTTCTTCAGGAGAATTGACTGGGAAAAATTGGAGAACAGAGAGATTCAGCCACCTTTCAAACCTAAAGTGGTGAGTGGGATGCCAGGTCCTTCCCTCACTGTGTGTGCAGCCGAGCTCCTCGTGGGCTGAGGTTGCTGCTGCAGGTCTGGGACACAGCTAAAATAAGGGCAGGGCTGTCTGTGAGTCTGCCCATGTGTTGGCACCTTGTGGTGTAACCCAGGGTACTTTGTTCCTTGCAAAAATCTCTCAGTGGTTTGAGCCCTGCCAGGGTGGTCACGCACTGCACGAGGAGCTGAAACCAGGGAAAATTGGCACATTCACATCAGCCACTTGAGACTGGTAATAAATGTGGTTCGTGGCTGTCTGCTCTGAACAACATCACAGTCAGGGTCTGACTTACAGGGATCTGGATTACAGGGGTGAATTTCCTCCATGGCTGGCTGCACAGCACAGGGGGATTTATTTATCCCCCATCCTACCGTGGTATCTGCTCAGTTTGCAAGAATAATCCCCAGTTTATTTTCCGTGTTTATTACTGGTCTGCACACATATATCTACAGGAATATTTTAGAAATCCAAGCAAGTGGAAAGATGTCCTTACCCTGAGAGCTTTTTGCATAATAGAATTGGAGGACCCCTGCTTATTGAGACAGAATTTCTTTCAGCATGTACTGTGCTTTATTGACAGACAAAGAGAAGGATTTGCACACAAGAATACGTGCTTTAAGGAAGAGCTGTAAATTGTTATGTCCTAACATTGAATCTTTCTTCTCTAACACTTTTATTTTTCAGCTGAGAGGCCTGGCTGGCTTTAGCACTTCAGGTGTAGAGTGACTGGTCTGTACACTGATTTATTTGCCAATACAGACACACTAGAGAGGTATCACAAACTAATGAACAGGGGGATGCCAATACCCAGTAGCAGAATAATTCTTCACTTTTTTCATACAAATTACTTTTTCACCTCACCAGGAGGAGAGTTGCAGCTGAAAAGTTTGTTTTGTGCTAAGGGAAATACCTTTTTGGTATGGTGTGGATTTTGCATGCAGGGAGGGTTGTAAATAAGTGAAGAATGTGTGGTGCTGCCCTCTGTGCAAAGGGGAGCTGCTCTTTAGAGCATATTTTGTGGAGGCTTTTTATTACATGCTTCTCAAGTCAAATTTAAAGCTGATCATAAAGCAAATCTACCTTCACATCTCTAAGTTTTATTAGCTCAGGAGTTGAGTGCTTAGACTCTGCTTGAAGTCAAAACTAACATGAGCATGAAGGTAGTAAAAGCTGGAAGTATGGTCTGGTTCCATTGTAGCTTCCTGACAGATCCTGGCTCCTCCTCAGAGCAGCTGTGCTCTGTCTCCCTGGTTATCATGACCTGGTTTGTTTACACAGGCTGCTATTAAAATACACCAGGGTGGATTCACATGGAGCCCACCTCTCCTCGATGAAAATAACTTAAAATCCAAGTCTAGTATTTGCATATCCTATGTATAACTCATTTATGGTGATTGCTGATTCTATTTATATTCGTTTCATGCAATTATAGAATCATTTAGGCTGGAAAAGACCTTTAGGATCATCAAGTTCAAACATTATCCCAGAATTGCCAAGCCCACCACTAACTCATGTCCCTAAACACCACATGTACACATCTTTTATATCCCTCCAGGCATGGATATTAATTTTAGAAAGCAAAAAACACAAAACCCTTTATGTGTTTGAAGAGATGGTTGTATTTATAGGCTTTGTTTGGAGTGGGCTTTTTCAGAAAACTTTTGTAGGTGCATGTTCTCTAGAAAGGTCTTTTCTGTAGGAATAATCCTGCTGCTTCCACAGCCAGGCACAGTTCTTACCTCAACACAGAGCTGCAGATTTTGGGTCAGCAGTTGGGTGCTGTAAATAACATGTTCCCTTCCAGACTGACATTTCACAGGCATAGACTGATTATTTGGCAGGAAGGACATTTTACTTGCATTTCTAAGTTTAGAAGTTTGAGAAGTCCTGTAATTTCAGTTGCACTTTAATACTGCATTAATATTCACAGTAGCAATGTTACTCTTTAATGTGAAGATAAAAATGTAATTGAAGATGCAAACTTACTGATAAATTACTCTATTTGCACCCAAAATATAGCCATATTTCACATGATTTATTTCTTAGCCTCTAGGAGATAAGCAATAGTGAGAGTCCTAAGGGAGTCAGGAGCTTTGGTTTCAATATACAGCTTGTTTGAATAGTTTCCACTTGCTGAAAATAGTAGAGGTGGGAAAAAAAAAGAAAAAAGAGCATATTTTTGGGACAGGATATGCTCATCTTTAGAACATCTTTTTAGCAAAAGCCTTCCCTTTATAAACAGCCCTTTTGTGGCTGCTCTGAGCTAACTGTTGTGCCTCTAAATAAATTTGACTTATTTTGGGGATACATCAGCTTTCATGCCAATGATTCAGTTTTCCCCTTGTCAGAGTTCAGCTCTTTCCGTTTTTGTTCTCCAGAGATTCCCAAAATGCAGAGGCTCCAGTGGGCACCAGGGTATTTGATGGGTGGTACAGAAGCCTGAGTTGAATAAGCAGAGCCCTGTTAGTCTGCAGCGTGGTGCTGGTGTTCTTCCAGGGCTGGACAAGCGTCCTCTGTGAGCACTGAGCTCCAGGAGCTGAGCCCATGCTCCTTGTCTGAAATACGAACCAGATTGTGCCCAAGGCAGCAGAAGTTCTCTGCAGATCAGCTCAGATGCTCCCAGGCCAGCACCTGCCAGGTGCTTTGCAAGAAGGTTGGAAACTGTGACTGGGCTTTTTCCAAACATCTCACCCTGAATCCCCTCAGTGGGCCCCTCTCCAGTGCCTTCTCCCATAAATGCACAGATTTATTCATGTTGCATTAATTCAGAAAAAGTCAATATTTAATATTGGTCTATTGTACGAGCCATATTCTGCCCTTTCCCAGTTATTCTCTAAGTCTGAAGATAATAATATCTTGTTACCCTCTGCATCCACACACAGGGGTATTGAAGGGGTGGGCAGAGAGGAAAGGGTCAGGGACGACAGGGAGAAACATTCAGTGCCTTTATCCCACACCTCCTTTGTCCAAAGATGTTACAGCAGTTTTCAGATGAGCAGATTTACCAGTTTTCTTCTCACCTCTCCACTGTATTCAATGCCTAATTTTCCTTAAATGTTCATTTTTTCTTAGACACAAGTTTATCAAATGTTTTCTGCATTCCTCAGAACTATCTGCAAACCTAATTTCTTTTGTTTTCTGCTCTGAATGAGTTGTGCTCGGTCTGTAGCTGTATTTAACCCAGTTCTTGGCTGGCTTTCACCACACAATGAGTCTCTTAAGAAAATAAAGGAGGAAACTTGTGATAGCACATTTGATAACAAGGACCCATCCCAGGATGTGTTCCCTGCCCAGCCCTCCTGCCATCCCAGGGACTGAGGCTCTGCTGTCATTTATGCATTTACAGGAGTTTATAGGCTGTACAGTGAAGAGTCAAAGCATAAAAATGCAGGTGATAAATGAAACAGACACTAACACGAAAAATTTAATTTTGTATTGTAAAGGTTTCAAAAAGAATGAAATGACTTGACAAAGAAAGTATCTCTTGCCAACATACATCCATAAAAATATTTCCTTTTTTCCTTTTGTATCCCAGTAATTCTGAATATTTAAGCCTCTTTATCTCGTCACCTCATGCTGATGGATTGAAACCTTTCTGACTGCTTTTCATCAGAACTCGGCAATTAAAACTTTTCTGTTTGTCTGGGAGTTTTGGTTGAAATATCTGAAAAGAAAATTTTCACTACTCAGAAGAAACAAGGGAAAGCCTTGCATGTATCCTGACAACTCTGCAAAATGCTGGGCCTGCCAATGTATTGCTGATTATTTTCAGCCTTTTTTTTTCTGTTTTTCTCTTTTCTTGCAGTGTGGCAAAGGGGCTGAAAACTTCGACAAGTTCTTCACACGAGGACAGCCGGTGTTGACGCCTCCAGATCAGCTGGTCATTGCTAACATAGACCAAACAGATTTTGAAGGGTTCTCTTACGTCAACCCCCAGTTCCTGCACCCCCTTTTACAAAATGTAGCATGAAACAGTAGAATAGGAACAAATCCCGCCGTGGGGAACAGTTGTAACCCTACAATTTTTAGGCTTTTGCCTTGTTGATTCCATTTGGGCCTGGAAATTGTAGGGTTAGAGGGTGTAAGATGATGGAAGGGCCACTTAGTCAGGATTTGGGCTTTGCAACAGTGATGTTGTCTCAACAGGAGATAAATTAGTGTACGGTGCCCACTTTTTCTTCGAGAAGTCGCCACTGACTTGTCCAAACTTACCCATGTTTTGGTACGTTACATATTTTGTAACTTCCCACTGTCCTTTTGCTCCCTTTTCCACTCTGTTGTGTTAGAAAAAACAATCTAACACGTGGTCTGAATGAGAAGCCACCTTGAATATTTATTCCTTAGGGGTGGGTGCCGGGAGGTGGGAGCGTCCTCCCCGGGGACTCCGGGGGCATCGGCAGCACCAGAGACTGAGCAGGGGCAGCTCCAGGGGGTGAGGCATTGCAAAAACATTGCTGAAAGCAGTTGTTTGGAAATTATGGCCGAAAAAAAGAAGTTGGGAATGGGTGGGAGGAGGGATGAAATCAAATTCGACCCCGAGGCTTCGCGAACCGATCCTGTAAGATCACAAATAAAAGCGCTCCACTGGTGGCCACATCTCTAGGATTTTTTGCTAAGAGTAGCATGTGATAAACTCAAGGGTGAAATCTTGTCTTTCATAATAATAATAATAATAATGATGATAATAGTAATAATTTTAATAATACTTTTGTGAATTTTAATCTCCATGAGATTATTCTGTGATCCAGGGTGCCATTGTTTGTTCAGTTGGTTTAATTTACACCACTCCTCAAGTTTACTGTTAACTGGTTCTAATACCAATATTTTACTATGACATTTATTAACCTGGAATGTAAAACAAAACTGTAATTCCTTAAATCTTATTTACATGTGTTTATTTATAGTCTGCAGTGTAGGGCAGTAAATTGAAGAAAGGATTATGTATACTAAATTAACAAAAAATGTAGCCCCGAGTGACTTCCTGATTCCTTCAGAATAACTCATGAAAATCAAGTGAGATTTAGTCTTAAAATAATCAGTTTTAATTCAGAAAACTTTGGGCTGTAGAATAATCAAGCCTGAAAGCAGCAGCACCTAAAACATGTTTTATTGATAGAATGGACTTTAATACGTTTTACATATGCTTCATGCAATGAATTTTGCATGTTTAGTAATAACTCTTAATAATAAGGGTTAATAATAAGCAGATCTATATTATTGACATAATCGTATCAAGCATAAAGAGTATTATAAAAATTTTATAAATCAACTTGTGCTTTATTTGTGAAAGTTCTTGTTCCTGAATGACACCATTTAGATTTAGCTAAATGTTTTCTTGCTATTGTTTTGATTTTTACTTTAGGTTTTGAATATTGTTACTGGCTTAGGGTATAATCTCTTTTTTTTTAAAGTAGATATACTTTAAAATAATAATTGCTACCTGCAGGTTTTATATGAAGTTCAATTAGGCTTTCATTTCACATCTGCTTATTACTTGCAGAGAAGGAAATAGACTTTATTTGCCATGATGAACACTGTAATTAATACAATCTTCTCCTCTCCTATCACTTAGATTACAAAAATTTTGATATTTCCTCTTACAACTTACCAGAAGATATTAATTCAAATATCAGTAAATAATGTTTTGTGCATATTTTGGTTTTGTTACAGCATGTAAAATAGTAGTTGGTGCGTTTCCCTTTTTATTTTTCCCTCCTGCCTTGATCCCATTAGCAGCCACAGGCACTTTTTGTCTGTCAGATGTGCATGATGATGCCAGAAGCATGATGTCTCTGTTGCTGCATGCAGACTGATTACAATTTTTCCAGCATGTAAACATATTCAAAAAGTAAGATATTTGCCATAAAAGATTTAAATTTATACTAGAATATGTAATGGGATGGGGTGGGAGGGGAATCTTACTTTCTAATCAACTTTTATGACAATAAAACATGGAACTTGTGCCAAAGATTCTGTCAGAAAGATCCAATCCTGCCAAGTGGTAGCCAGAGGGAAGGGTTGGACCTATGGGGGTGACCTGGGGTGATGTGGACAGTTTTTGATGGAAACATGGTTGGATGTGGGTTGGAAACTCTGTCGTGTTTCTGCACCCACAGGGCCCTTGGAAAATGGGGGTTTGGGGCCAGGATGTGCAATTTCCACACTCCAGGAGTCCAACTGTTGCCCAGTCTTAGTCCTTTTGTTCCCCACCTCCAGTGAGGAGCATCTTGGAGTGATGAGGCTTTGGCGAGTGAGCAGTGACACTCCAAGGTGTGGCTCACCAGGAGCATTGGCCAACTGACAGAACTCAGATCGTTGCCTAAATAAACAGGACTCCACATTTTTCGAACGTTTTAGGAGTAAAATTTTTAAACTGTTCTGTGTCAAATATGTTGTCAGCCAAGACTGGGAGTTCATTTTCTTCTTTGTGTATTATATACTTCAAAAATGATGGTGTTCACCATAAAGCATGTGGCCTAGTGCAGCGTTCATGTCTTCTTTCTTTTTTTCTGAATATTATTAGCCTGATGATGTTTAGTAAAATCTGGGTATCATGCTGTAGAAGATAATAGATTGAATTAAGATAACACAATTACTGAGTCTCAGATTTTAATAAAGAAGGGGCTCTCAGCTATACCAGTCTGCCAAGAGGTGCCATTGTGCTTGTTTTAAGAATGTGAAGTGAAAAAGACACTTTGGGAAAGGAAAGTACTGGGAGAAATACCAGCACACAGTTTTGAGAGTAAGAAAAGCAGAACAGGGGCAGAACTGACCCAAGCCAGAAACCAGGCAGGAGATCCCGTGGGTAGATGTTCCCACAGTTCTGTTTTCCTGAGGAAATCTGAGTTGTCCAGGGAAGTCCCACTGCGCGTGGGTGTCGCTGGCACGGCTGTGACAGTCGGTGCTGTTCGCACCAGGACACAGCATTGCAGAGCTGGCCTGACACTGGGACAGAGCTGCTCATTTTCTGGCTGCTTCTCATAACCAGTTTCTTCAGCACTTGTGTTTGTCTCCCAGTTTTTCTGATGTAGAAGCAGAAATTCCTCTTTAACATCATTACCTGAAGTCCCCAGGCGTGTGACATCCATGTTGTCTTCTGGAGGTTCTGTAACACTTAGGAAAAGGTACTGTGAACTCATGGATCCTGCAGGAACAAGGCAGGGTTGTATAAAGCAGGGGTTGAATATTTGTGTTACCCCTCACTGCTCTGCCTGATGCCCTCACACATGAAGGGTCACGCTCAGACCCTTCCCAAGAACTCCTGCTGGCTGCTCTGAATCCAGAAATTTTTAATGGCAAGGAAAACCTGAAGTATCCAGCCAGAGCTTTCATATCTTTTTAGAGACAGATGTTATTTATATAATATTTTTCACAAGACTTGGTTTTCTGAATCAACAGAAGGAGAGGCATTAGAGCTGCTTCTCTTCCACTTGTGTTCGATAGCAACTGTAATCCCAACACCCACGTTGCCACCAAGATTCCTAAAAGGCAAATTGGAAATTGTACTGCACTGAAGCTGGGATGGAAGTTTTGGGAGCTGTTTGTTTTTTGGGAGCTGTTTGTTTTTTGGGAGCTGTTTGTTTTTTGTTTCCACCCCTGTGCTTGAGTCCTGAGGGGTTCCAGGGCAGCCCCATTCCTGCTGGGGGAGGCACAGGTCTGCCATGTAAAACCTCCAAGGAGTTTTCAGGGATCAAATGGGATGTAACTGGCTCCTAGGCAAATTTCTCCATCATTCAGGCATCTGGGTGTTGCTGTGCACCTTTGAGTCACCAGAGCAGGGTGAGGGGTTTCCAGGACAACCACTTCACCCACCGGCCAGGCTTGGTGCTCTCAGCAAGATTGCACATAGAGGAGAAGGAGAGAGCACATTTCCATAATAAAATACCCCTTCTTAATCCAGTTTAGGGGACAAATGCAATTTATCATTCTGGTCCTTCATTCTTTCCAGAAATACAATTGAATTTCCTTTTACAAACTGAAGAAAGTTCTTCTGGAAATCAGCTGTTACTTTAAAAAAAA
The DNA here is from genome assembly GCA_013398175.1 of Climacteris rufus. Taxonomy (NCBI): domain Eukaryota; kingdom Metazoa; phylum Chordata; class Aves; order Passeriformes; family Climacteridae; genus Climacteris; species Climacteris rufus. Next base: position 492,419 of record VZRZ01008316.1, on the reverse strand, counting down.
CTCATCATGTCTGAATGCTGTTGGCCTTTGAAATCTGTTCTGTCTTTTGGGGTGAAGCAAATTCAATAATGCTGGGCTTCTATAAAATTAATAAGGTCAAGCAAGAGAGGAACTTGTCTTCTAGCTGGAAGGATGACATGTCCAAGGATTGAGTGGTACCACTTGCAAAGTGTTTTCTCAGCCAGTGCATCTGGATGCAATCCCAGTTAAATGCCATAGGAGACACATGCAGTGAGCAGGGGGGGATGATCCTCCTTATTGCGCAAAACACATCATTGGAAATAATAATATTAATCCAATAATAGAGCTTTGATACGAGTAGAAAGCATATTTACAGTGCTGAGTTTACAGTGGGCTTTCAGACCTGCTAGGAAAATTCTGGAAATATGTAATGTGATTTTCAATTCTTTTAGTCATTAGCATAAGTTATTGTACATAGGGGTTTTGTCTCTTTGCAAACGTGAGTGTGGGCTGTGTTTGATGTGTCCCCTCAGTAGGTGGGCACTGAGCTGCCAAGTAGTCAAAAAGTAGAAAACCTAAAAAGCACTTTTTTTTCCTCAGCCCCGCACTCGTAGACGGGATCTGAAATAGCTGAGTTGCAGAAATAAATAAGATGCCACTCCATGAACATGCATGATTCCCTCACTGTGCCAGTAACAATTGGGAATTAAATAGCCTTACCAGGAATAATCATCATGCACTACAGCCCTCCTGTTCCTAGGAAAGCCCTGAGAGGGAGAGGGCCAGTTATTAACCTCTCTGCCTCAGTTACCTCATCTGTAAAATGGGGGTAATAATACTTACTTACCTCACAGGGAGGTGTGAGGACTTCTTAGGCAATGTTTCTAATACACTTTTAACCTGAAAAGAGTTGTGTAAGTATTATTATAATTTTTAATATTAAATCAGCTTCTTGGATTCACATGGTACTGCTGGCTATACCATGCTCTTTCTACTTTTTTATAGAACTTTAGTAACTGCTGAAACCGTTTGAAGAGAAATAAAATCAGATCTGATAATGTTTCTTACAGAATCTGGAGTCCAGCTTTTGTAGCTGGACTCGGGGTGTGGCAGGGAGCGATGCTTGCTGATTGTGTAGGTCAGCTGCACTTACCTCTTTTCCAGTTACTGAGATTTTTATGTGCAATTTAAAAATTCCATGTCAATGGAAGTCTTTAGCAGAACTGGTTATTGGAGGGGGAGATTCCCTATGGGTAACTAAAGTCAGCACAGCTGTTTTCTAGTAATGTTTTTACTGACTCCTGATGCAGGAGGAGCTCTGTTCTTTGTGCAGCTGGTCCGTCCATGACAGCTCGATATTTTCTGTTGATATTTTGATGTATTTCTGTGTTGTAAATGTGACTTTGTGCTTTTCCTTTTCTTGTCTGTAGTTCAAATTTAAAAGAAAACTGCTCCAGAAGCTGTTTTTTCTTCCACTGATGTCAGTTGACCTAAATAAATAAATTAAGAGTGTGTTAATGATTTGAAACTGTGCAGGATGAGTAGCAACAACATTGATAATCAGCTGCCAGTGAAGCTCATTTCTCACCCTGGTTACATTGGACAGTCTGCAGCTGATGTTACATTAGTTTTATAATTGTTAGTGACAGGAACATTTTAATAGACAGGAAAATGATGTTTCTGATCTTTACAAACATTTTCCTAAGAGCTATCTGAATTTCTTTTCCTTCTCTCTGAACCCCGTGAGGCAACACTGCCGAGGGCTCCGTCCCCCCAGAGCTTCACACACTCCTGGCCTTCCAAGGCACCCAGTGAACCCCTGTGTGCACAGAGCTCCCTGGGTGCTGAGTGCCTGGCCACGAGCCCCAGTTCACTAAAATATTAGTTATATTTATGTTTGTGCACATTGTTGGCCTTGGAGCAGAAAAAAATATTCTTGCAGTGGTAATACAGATTTAATTCATGACTTGTTCCCCAAAATTTTCATTTGTTCTTTCCCACGTTATCAGAACAAATGTAAAAAACCCCAATTTCCAAAAAATGAAGCTCGTTTGCTCTTTTTAAAATGTGCATTTCCCAGCACTCTGTGGTTTTGCACGATACAGAGAACACCTGAAACTTCTCAAATGTTACTTTAATGTGAGCTTTTTTAAAACATGGAGTAATCCCACCTTGCACTCATTAATATTTTTAATATTATTTTAACCCAGATGTTGTATTTATACAGAGGAGAAAATTATTTATTTTCATATCATTTATCTGCAAGATGCTACCAGAAAATTTGAGAGGCCATTCATTTTCCAAAAGATTAAAAAAAAATCATTGGAAGTGTAGTGGGCAAGACTGATGTACAAATTACAGCATCTTTTTTTTTTTCATAATTTGCAGTATCTTCAATCTTTGTTTGCATGAAATGCTTTTGTTAAGTATTAATTGTAGTTTCAAAGCAAGTGTGTATGAATAAAACTACTGATCATTACTTTTGTGAGAGTTTGGTCTGCCTTTTTGAAATTTCCTTTCAAAATTGACACCACCAAGGCCAGAGGCTGCAGGGAGGTCAGTGTGATCAGGCACAGAAATTGCCCAGTGTGGACTTTGGTTCTTCATTCAGACACAGAATTTTAACCCTTATTTAATTCCTGTTAATGAATCAAGAGAAAAAAAAGACTTAACCAGGGAAAAGATGTGTCTGTAAGAGGATTTCTGTGTGCTGACCTCGGTGATGCTCCAGGTGTGGGTGCCACAGGGAAAAACAGCCCCAGGAGCCCGGTGATGTCTGACATTGGAGGGTCTGGCTCAAAGCTTGGCGTGAGACTTGGTGCTGGAGGAATTTACCCTCCTTGGTGTAAGTCAGACCCAAGAAAACTCCAGTTCTCTTTGTCACTTTGTGTGTGTGAGCCCTGGATGGTTCATTCCCCCCTCTGACAATTTTTCCTGGGCAAAGGGGTCTGTTTGGGTGACTGATGACACTCAGGGACCCCCCTCTGTCATGCAATCCCTGTTTTGGCCCTCCTGGGCGAGAGGACACGACCTCCCAGCCCCACCGGCCCTGTTCACCCCACACCCACCAGCCTGGTTTAGAATGACATCATTTGTGTTCAGAACTTGAAAGCAATGTCCAAATATTGTGACAACTTGACAGACAACTCGCTTTCCTGCCTGCTCTCACAGGGATTGAATCTCCTGCTGATTTGCTTGTCGGGTTCGTTGCAGAAGTCTGGCTGAGTTTGCCCAAAGGAATGGTTGAAATTCCTAATTTTTTTTTCCAAAGAGGTTCCTACACCCACCCTCCTCAGCCGTCATCTAACGTGCTCAGCTTCTGAAGGCCATGAACACACCTCTTGCCAGACCTTGGGAGCTTTCTGCAGAGCAGAACAGGGACTTTGGGGAGGCATCATTGCCCTGAGCTGGGGCACAGAGGAGTCGGTGCCTCCAGGGCAGGAGGAAGGGGGTCCTCAGCTCTCTTTACTTCCAGCCCTGCATCTCCAGCCCCTTGGCTGGCTGGGATTCCATCCCTACTTGTGACCAAACCACCACAGTGCCCATTCCCAGGGCTTTTGGCTTTTGAGGTGAGAGTTTGGATGTGAACCTCTGAACAGCCTTGTTGGGGAAAGCCCAGTCTGGCAGAGCGAGGGGGGATGGAGCTGCATCCACAGGGGTGGGAGAGCCCCCGGCCACCCCATGGCCACCCGCTGCACCCTCCCACCCCACTGTGGTGGTCTCCTGAGCAGGAGAATCCCCCAGCTCCCAGTGGGATGAGTCAGGCAGCACGACAGGGTGGGTGAGAGCCTGCGTGGGGCTGCTTTGGTGTGAGGCTCAGCACCATGACTGAGTGGGGAGAAGGGGGAAATTGTCTACAACTGCGCATTTTTGTTTGACTTTTTCTAAGCAGGCAAGGCCAGGCTGGTGGCTCTTGGAAAAATGAAGTGTTAAAGGCTTCTGCAGGAGAGACTGAAGCTCTCCCTGCCTGCCACGTGCATGAGAGCATCTCTGTCAGGAGTGTTTCCTGCACAATAAATCACACCAAGTGTTCATGCCTGCCTCCCCCAGCCCCAGCTTCTCTTTAGAGATTTGGGTATTTGATTCAGAAATCTCAGAATATTTTTACAGAGCTGGTGTGTGAGCTGCAAATAAAACCAGCTCCTCTGAGAACTGCTTGGGTAGCTGAAATGATGGCTGCATTAATTACCACAAGGTAATTATAATCCCACCTGCTCCCTGGGGAACCATGGGAAAGCAAAGGCAAATCAATCAGGGGCCCATATCAGGACAGCTCTTGCCACGTGTGGCTGGGCTGTCCTCACAGGGATATTTTCCCCAGCTACATCTGTCACTTGTCACCTTCCCAAAGTGATGCTGCACCCAAAGAAATGGGGATCTGACCAGGAGAACAGTCAGTGGCAGGGCTGGACCCACGGAGTGACCTGCAAAGGTTTAGGTTTGGTTTTTTGGTTTTTTTTGGGGTTTTTTTTGTTGTTTTTTTTTTGTTTGTTTGTTTGTTTGTTTGTTGGTTTTTTTGGGTTTTTTTGCCTGCTTTTCCTAAAGAAGGAGCATGGAGTGAGGCAGATCTCATGGGAAATGAGTCAATGCTGTCTCCTTCTCCAGGGACCTGCAGCATTTGCTGTCAGGGTGACAGTGTCAGACACCAGCTGCCACTTCCAGTGCTCATTACTGTCCCTGAGTCAGCACCTAACATCCTACCCCAGGAGAGGTTGTTGCACAGTCTGATGAAGGAGAGGAAAAAAATTCCAAAATCAATGTAAAGCACCATAGCTGGGTGAGGAAAAGAAAACAAACAACCCCTTTGTGGAAGTTTGCTTAGAAATATTTTAGATCTTACTCTTACCCATCAAGACCGGCAAAAATCACCCATCTCTTCACATGCTGGGAAGGAATTTTGTGTGTGTGTGTGTGTGCCTGAGAGAGAGTTTGGTCCACATCTGTGCTCTCTTTCCTATTTTTCCTATTTGAGGACTTGATCCATCACCCTTTACCTTGCTTCTCTATTCAGAACACTTAATAAAACTCAGTGCCCATAACAGGGAGACTTCCTAATCCATATAAAACATTCTGGAACAATTTATATAAAAGTCATTAAAGCTTCAACGATTTCAGTGGCATCTCCAGAAAAACATTCTTTTAACAGGATCCATTTGCTTCTCTTTCAAGTGTAACCATGTCTGGGATGCTGATTAGAGTGTGATTTCAGGAAAAATCCATCAGAAACAGCTATAAAAGCAAACAGCAAGGAGTGCAAGGGCAGAAGGAGGGAAAGGCCAGTGCTAAGAGCATCCCAAAACTCCTTGGATCAGTTCCTCCTCCTTTTGGGATAAGTCATTTAACATTCTTGTGCCTGATTGACACTAACATCATCAAAAGATTGGTAATGAATTTCAGTGCTGTATAAATCACATGGAAAACTATTACCCTTAATACAAGCGTTACGAAGCTTTAATAATTAATGTCATCTAAACTTCTTTCCGAAACATGACCTTTGAAATCAGATTGCTGTGACCAGAGCCATTCCTCATCCTGCAAGCAGCTCCTTTCCAGCCAGCCTGGGTGGCTGCAGTGGGGCTGGGCAGGGGAACCTGGATGGGTCCAGTCCCAGGGACAGCTCCCAAAGGGAGTCTGTGTTGGTGGAACCCCCACTCCCGTGCAGAGGGACAACAGAAAACACCAGCAGTGAGAGAAATCTCTGCCAGCATCTCTCCCAGCCTGTCTCTTTGAAGGGCACTGCCCTCCACGGTGAAGGGGTGGGACATAAACACCTCCTGCCCTGTCAGAACTCCTCCCCTCCAGCTTGGAGATGCTCAGATTCCCAGGCAGCTTGGGCTGGTGGTGCCTGCCAGCCCTGGAACACCACGGGGGCTAAAGGCTGCACCTGGCAAAACTCCTGAACTGGCACATCCCCATCTTTTATGAGCTCGGGTTAGCCCCATATGATTACAGAGGGTGTTTTATTATAAATAAAATCTATAAGTTCCCTTCACACGTGTGCCTTTGTTGTTCTGTGAGTCAGAGCCACTCGGGAGGCTGCGAAAGGCTCCACACTTTATTTTTTTCAGGCTTTCACACAGCATGTGGGTGCTGGGATAAAAATAGTGTTGCACCTCTCCTTGAGCTTCCTCCCAAGCAGTGGATCCAGGCTGAGGGATGTGCAGGGGAAACAGCAAATGGAGCCCCAGCTCCAACAGCCCACGGAGTTAATTCCTTTAATTTAGTCATGGTGCAAGCGGGATGTGAAAACCCTCCCCGCAGAGAGGAGAAGGGCTGGTGTTCTTTGGGACCGTGAGTTTCCCATCTTTCCCTGTTTCCAGTGTTTGAAAACTAAAACAATAACACTGCTGGGGTAAGGAGCAGAAGTTGTGCTGACTCTCCACGCCACAGGACGTGGTTGGAGCAGCCCATCCCAAGGTCAGAGCCCACCTGCACAGGAGCCATGGATGCTGCAGGTGTGGATCCCAAACCCAGGCTGCTGATGCCAGTTTTGCTGTCCAGTGTGAAATACCTCACAAACACCATCCATGAAAAACGAAAATCTCAAAAGTCTCCCTTAGCAAGTGGTTCCCAGCCTCTGGAAGCTGCACCGTGGGTTTCCTGAGCATTGTGCCGGGGCTGTTCTTCATCTCTGCTGTGCTCTGGTGTCTCCCCAAGCCTCCCCCCGGCCGTGCTGCCCACGAAATGGCAAAAAATAGCAAGTGCTGAGGCAGCTGGCATGGAGCATCCGTCACCTCCCACACAAGTCACAGCAGCTCCAGCATCCCAGCTCATCTCATTTACCTGCTCGCTCTCCTCTTGCCTCGGGCGAACACTGCAACTCCTGCCTGGTGCAGACTTCCCCTTGCTGTGCCCAAAATGTTTCTTACAGTCTGATGTGCACTTACAGTTGCTCAGTAGCTGTTGTCTGACACCAGACCAGTGCCTTGTGTGGGCTCAGTGGTGGCTGCCCTTTGCTGGGTGGATTTGCTGGCCCAATAATTCAGCACGGAGCAAATTCGAGGGAGTGGGAGGGGAGGCAAATCTGAGACTTCCTACCAGTTCATGGTTCAAGCTGAGAAGATCAGGCCTTTTATTTCATCATAACCTGAGTGCCTTCAAGGTGGCTTCTTTTGAAAGGGAAAAGACCAGGGAAAATCTTCCCTGCATATGTCACCTGTCAGAATCAAACACTTGTAGCTAAGACGGGCTCGCCACCCCCCACTGCACAGCCCAAGGAGAGCTGCTGCAAAGAATCACTTCTGTTCTGAGCCACTAATGAAGCTCAAATCCCTCCTCATTAATAAGGTTTGACCTTGGGTGCATCCTAAAAGCTGCTGCTCAGGTGTCCATGGAGCTTCAAGCTTCCAGACTGAATTAAGTGTGGTACAAAAGGCTGCTGCAGTGGCCAAGGGCTGGCAGAGCTGCTCTGGCTGGGTGAGGCTCCAGCCCTGCAGAGCCTGGCATGGCTGTGGAACATCCTGTGATGGGCAAGGTCCCACCTGGCTTCACTCACCCCACATGTGGCTGTGGAGGAGGATCCTCCCTCTTGGGGAGGAGAGAGCTCAGCAGGAACAGTGAAAAGCGGGCAAGGCAAAGGGGTGCTGCTGGGTGGTGTTATGTGAAACAATAAAACAAAACAACTCTTGCAGGTTTGGCAGAGTCCTGCCCCAAGTTTTGGAGGATGCTGAGAAGATGTAAAGTGCTGATTGTCCTGCCTGGGACAGCCATGCCAAGCTCCTGCCTGAGAGAAGGGGTTTCCATTTCGTTTACACTGAGTTTTCCCATCATCAGGGAGATACATGTTATGGGGAGGAATTCTGGCATGCTGCTAACAAGGTAGGAAGGCTTAGCTGTGCTGCTGGGATTTTGAGAGGCTTCACTGGTGCTCTGTTTCATCCTGGGCCTGGAATTCCTGTGAGAGATACCCCTGGTGTGAGTGTTGGCATTGTGCACGTGCTTTGCCAGGGCAGAAGTTGCTGTGTGAGACAAGCAGCAAGAGAAAACCCATGTGAGTGTTTTAGTGCAAGTACATTTGCATAGAAGCAAAGGGGAGGGGAAGAAACTGGAGCTCAAAATGTGTATTTCTAATTGATTATATGCATGGCTGCTGGGGGCCTCTCACACTGTAATGGTTAATTATGTCACTATATGAGCCGTAGCTTTATTTGTGTTGTATTCAAACAACCCTGCCCAGAGCCCAGACAGCAATAGAGCAGGTTGCCTGTCTGGAGAAACATGAAGGTCTGCTTTGTTTGGGGTTTTATTAACAATATAGAGAAGAGAAAAATTGTAAGCAGCCAATTACTGTGTTAAAACCATGTACCCTGACAACACATGGTGAACATTCAGGTCTAATGTGCCTCCTGTAGCTTTGTGACTTTATTGGCAATTCCCACTGATGATCTCCATCCCAGGGATGCCTCTTCCCCCTGGGGGTCCCAGAGAGCATCATCCCTTTGGCTGCCTTTTCCAGAGCAGAATCCATTCTGCTGACCAAGTCCCTGCTTTGTCCTTACTGTCAACCCCCCGATGGATTTGCTGCTTTAAATTATTCCTCAAATGTGAATCAGAGCCCAGGAAAAAATACTGAATTCACTCTAATTTAAGTATTGCTGTAATTTTGTGTGAAAGAACTTGTGTGGTACAGCCCCTCAAAGACAAATAACCAGTGTGCTCTGGCTGCCAGCTGGGGTCCTACTGGGAGGCAGGTTTCTACCAGTTTGGATCTCACTGGAGCTTGCCTATATTGGGCTCTCTCGTGTTCTGCTTGGAGAAATCCAAACTTCCACATCTGCATCAGCTTCTGTTCTTTCTGTAGTTCAAACAGAGCTCAACAAGCCCGAGCACACAGCTCCATTGATTTCCAACAAGCCACCCAACAACACCTCCTCCGCATCTCATATCTCACTTTATTTTGAGTGGTTCTATTTAAAGCAGCCCTGTTTTGCTAAGTGGGGACGCCTCGGCAAAGATGCAGCACGTTTTAACCAGAACACTGGGAACTGGTGACCATGCCTTGTGTGCAAAGCTCCTGCAGAGAATGAGCCCTCCCTGCAGAAATTCCTGTACCAGTCTGAGCTCCAGGTGCTGGGATGGTGTCCATGGGCTCCCTGGGCCCTGTTCCTGGGCTGGCAGCTCCTGCAGCAGGAGTTCCCGCATGGTGTGTAACCCTTTTCTTGTCCTTTCTGCTGCATCCAAGGAAGTGTCCCGTTGCTGGACACCTCGATGGAGCTGCATCCTTGTTCTTGGCTCTGCTGCTCATTTTCTGTGTGTTTTGGCTGAATCACTCAGTCTGGTGGAGGTTTCCAGAGCCCACAGCGTTTACCCCTGTGTCCCTCTCTCCTTTAGCCCTGGCTCTCTCCCTGCCTTGGTCCCAGCCCTGCCAAGCTGGCTTTCTCCAGCACACTGGCTTGCTGCCCTCCAATCCTCCCCGTTGTCTGCTGTGTCCTTAGCTGGATCTGACACTGGTGGCTGGAGTCAGTATTCCCTTCCCCAGCTCCCCAAGGAGTCGTGTCCTGGGAAACACAGCCCACCCAGGGCTCGGAGCTGAGTTTTACCAGGTGAGGGGTGCAGAGGGGCTGGGGATGCATGGAAGGGAGGATGCACAACCGGGCAGGAGCTGTGCTGGCTCCCACCCCTGCCCCAGTGGAGCTGGGGGGCTGAGGACAGATGGATGGAAGCAGAAAAAAGGAAAGGAGAGGACCGAGGGGAAAGAGTGGGGAATAGAGGGAAAGTGGGGGAATTAAGGGTGAAAAGAGAGGGAGGAATAGGGAAAAGAGGGATAGAGGGAANGAAGGGGAGGATGGAGAAAGGGAAGGAGGGATGAAGGGAGGGAGGGAACGGGGGCACGGAGGGGAGGGAGAGGTGGGCTGGCCCCGCCGGCGCCATGTGATGCCCTCTCCTCCCCGGGCTCTCCCGGCGCGGCGCGGAGCGGAGCGGAGCATCCCCGGGGCCGCCGGCCGCGTCCCGCCGCGGAGCAGCGCCCGCGGGGCCGGTGAGTGCCGGGACCGGCATGGGGAGGGCAAGGCTGGGGCTCCTTCCCGTGCCCGGACCGGGCTGCCCCGGGAACGGGGGGGAAACAGTCCGGGAGGTGGCTTCGTGGGGGTTCCGAATTGGGTGTAAAACCTGAAAGTTTAAAGCCGAGGGAAGAGGGACCTGGGAGGCTTCGCGCGGGTGCGGAGCCGCAGGGCTCGGGGCATGTACGCCTGTGTTTTCCCAATTTCCCTGGGAGCGAGAACCGGCCGGGAGGGCGGCGCGGGCACCGCCCCGGGCAGCATCCGCCGCATCCCCAGCGCGGCCCCGGGGACCCGGAGCGCAGCGAGCCCGGGGAGGTGCCCGGCTGAGCTGCCCGTGTGCCCTGCCCGGGGACCGGCACCGCTCGGGCGGCCGCGTTGGACTTCGCCGGATTCCCGACGGAGGGACCTCCGCACGAGGAAAGCCGGAAAATCCCGGCTCTTCATCCCTGAGCTCTTCATCTCTGGGCTTCATCCCTGGGCTTTTCCCCACCAGGCTGCTCTCACAGAAGCCATCTCTTGGACATTGAGAGCGTCCCCCTCCTCAGCGGCGAGTTTTGCTGAGGAACGGATGTGTATTTTTCCCAGGGAATATAAAATCCGCTGGAAGTCAGGCTGTGAATGTTTTCCAGTGTAGCAAACCTCTTGGAGAGGGGAGTGTGAATTTGAGCAAGGCTGTCTGAGAAAAACCTGACCTGGTTCTTAAGTGAAGTGAAGTGCCGGGGGGGTGAGGGGAAAGGCTGGATCCTGTGTTACCATATGAACAGGGAACGGGGACATGGAGCCTGTCCTCGCTCCCGCACGCGTTCCTTGTTCACATCCCGTGGAAGATGCTGAAATGTGAAATGTGGTGCTTCAGCCACCGCGGCGGCGAGCAGGGAGGGTCTGACGAGTCCTTTGGCTCTTGATTAAGTGCTTGGCATTTCATAAAACTTCCTCAGCCCCTGATGAGTGATGCTTTTTGCAGATTTTAAGGTTGGGGCTTCCAGGCACGGAGCAGCAGGAGGCTCCTCGGGGGTGCCCGGGCAGTGGGTCTGACCTCGGCTCCGCTGTCACCACCGTGTCCCTTGTCCCCCCCAAGCCCCCGTGGGGGAGAGGAGGCCTCGTCGGAGCTGGGAGGTGCCTGCACGGTACAGGTGAGCCTTTGGAAGGGGCAGCGAGGGTGTTGCATTGGCTGGAGATGGCACTGCTTCAGCAGGAACACTGCAAAGGACTATTTCAGCTGAAAAGAAGCATTTCTGCTGAGTTTCCTACAGTAGCAGTGATGCTGGTGGCATCACCCAGGCTGGCAGCTTTGCTGGAGGAGCATTCCCGTGTTTCCATCACTGCTGCCCTTTGGTTTCACAAGTGCCTCATGTTTGGGCTCCTTTCAGAGGTTCATGAGCCGCTGTTCTGGCAGCACCATTTCAGTCTGTCACGTCATGAGCCACATAAAAAGCCAAAGGGCAGGAGACTGGCTCCCAGCAGCCCATCCTGTGCCATCACACCTTCCCCTCAGGCTGCCCCAAGTGAGATCCAGGGGACAGAAATGCCTCTGTGTGTGGGTTCCTCTGATCCCTGGCTGTATTCTTGTAGCTGTTGAATATATTCATTGAGCTGAATGAATTCCCACCTGGCAGCATCCATAGCACAGCTTTTGCAGCTTCAGCTTTATTTATGGAGAGGGGAGGGAATATAAAATACAAAAGAGAAATAATGCACAAGCCTGCAGAGACTTCAATGTATCATCGAGCTGGGGAATGCTGGAATGAGCACCAGGAGCTTTTCCTAAATCTGCTGGGAAGATTTAAAGCCCTGGGTTTAACATGACATTTTTAAAATAACTTTTGACCTAGACCCCATAATCTGGTTATCTGGGGGTCTTAATCTCACTGATATTAAAGGGAGTTTGGCTTCTAGGTGTGTTCTAGAAAGACGGTTTGACGTCAAAGTCACACTGATTTTAATGTTGTATAGCCACAATTTCTGACATTTATAGTAAAATATTTACTAGCAAAATGGAATTTGTCAAAGGACAACAGATATGCCATCATCAGAATCACAAAATGGGTGGTTACAGATGAGTGGAGTTTGTGTGTGGTCTTTTAGCAAGAGAGGCATTACAGTTTTTCGTTTATTAATGAGGGAGGTATCATTGCTCATCAGTGAAAACCCTCATTAGAGCAGTGCCCAGGGCTGGCTCAGGGGGTTGTTGGAGCAGCACAGGAGATGCACCCACTGACCCAGGACAACGTGTGGATAATTCATTTTCCCACTCAGTGCACATCCAGTGGTGCCTGGTGACATCCCCATCCTCAGGGAGCAGAGGCTCAGATCCGCCAGGGCAGGACCTGGCTCCCTCTCAAAGCCCTACAGGTGGCCCTGGCTTCTTCCCAGACACCAGGGGACATGAAATGGTTAGGACAGATGTTCCTTTTTTCTGCAGCAGCTCTGGCTGGGAATATCAGGTGGGATGCAGGCGGCAGGAGAGGCTGCTGGGTGGGTGCCACAAGAATGAGCCTGGTGGTACAAAGGGACAGTGGGGATGGGGAGGAGTGTAGGTAGAGACCAGGTGCCCATAGCCAGGCCAAGGTTCACCTGGTAATAGGTGCTGGCATGGGGGGAGCATGGAGAAGAGTGAGACCTAGTCCATTCCCTGCCTGTTCCTGCAGATTTTCCCAGGGTATGGTTGCACTTCCCTGTGCTGAGCAGGACCGAGTCATGATGCCTGTGCCTGTTCTCAGGCTGCTCCATGTCATTCATGCTTTCTCCTTCCCTGTCTGCTGGGACAGTTACTGTTAAATTCTGGAACTGGTAATGAATCTTGCTAAAATCCAGGTGGTAGAAGGTTCAATACCTCCAGTGATGTATAAATGCTCGTTATGTACATTAATATTCCTGACTACTAAACCCAACAATCTGCACAAAACAAAGACATTTCCTACATGAAGATGGGACCAAACTTCAGTGGCTGCTCAGTGTCAGACCTGGAGAGCTTTGACACGAAGACATCACCAACAGCTTTCAAGGAGCTGTGTCCCAAAAAACTTGAGCAAAGCGGGATGGAGCAGCTGCAGGGTTTGGTCACTGGGTTCAATGGCAGCCACCGGTGTCACTGGGTTAGGAAGTTGTTTCCCCGAGGTGTGGATGACACAGCCCTTCTGCACTTCCTTTATGCCCTCGTTTCACTGCTCAGAGGCTTTGCAGAAGCCCTGGTTTCTAAGCAGGGAAGAGGGAATGCAATCTCCTGGCTAAGCAGGCACTGCTCCCTGCTATCCATCATCTTTAATCACACTGAGGGGATGCAGGTCTCAGCAGCCCTGGCCAGCATGTGCAGCCTGAGCACTGTGCCACTTGTCTGCAGCCCTCAGCATGCGGAGAGCCCAGGGCCCTCAGGGGATTTTTCATTTTCTCTCATTTATCACTCTGAAAATGTTCATAAAACCCCTCCGGCTGCCAGGGCTGGCGAGGAGAGCGGGAGCAGGGGAAGAGCTGCGGCTTCCTGCCTCCCCAGCTCAGGTACCCCTGACACGGGGGAGTACAGGAACTTTAATTAGCTCTTGATGCTATTTTTACCTCCCAGTATGCTTAATTTAGCTCAAGCTGTCATGCATTGATCGTTAAGGGGAAAAGAGGGAACTGGGGGTGTTGGCCCCGCTCTGCTGAGCAGCCTCAGCTCCTGAGCCTGGGCTGTACCTGGGGCTTTTCTTACACCTTCTGCAGCAGTGGAAGTTTATAGCCCAGAGACATTTCATGCACAACTCCTGAAGTGCTTACACTGAATTTGGGGGCTCACATCCAGTTCAGTTTAAAACAACATAAATATCTCACAGACGAGGTGCTTGAGTACTCCTATCGTTACCTGCCTTGCTGCTGGAAGGACACAGAGACCTTGAAAATCTCCAAGGAAGAGGATTATTCTCCTCTTTTGAATCTACGAGGCTATTGTAGGACTTTGTGCCAACTTAAATGATACTTGGAAGTGAACAAGGACCAATTGTTAAAGCTCTAATATCCCACCAACCTTGGTGCTGGAGTGAGTGGACGTGCACAGCTGAGCCAGCTGCTCTCCCTTATCCCCATTGCTGGGTCTGTCCCTGTGCCAGCTGAGGCAGAGGGAAGCACCACACTGCAGCCTGAACAGGGTCACTGGATCGTTGGGTTACTGGAGTTCATGTCTTTGGGATCTAAAGTGCAAACCATAATGTACCACAGGCAGAGGTTAATGGGCAGGCCCTGCTCCCACAGCAGCGAGGTTTCTGCAGCTCCTCTAGCGCAGTCCCCAGCTGGTTTGCTTTTCAGCACTAGATATTTCCTCCTTTTATTCTACTTTTGTAGCTCTTTGTAGGGTATTGAAACCAGCAGTTTGAGCCAGGTCCCTGACTGTGAGCACTCTGACACACTGTGAGTAGGAGAACTCTGTGTCAGATCTGATAGGGGGCGAGGACATTGGGAAGGGCTCTGCAAAGGGCAGGGCTCAGCTATTGTTGGGGATGTAAACTTTGAATAGATATAAATAGTTTAGACCTGGAGAGCTGGGCCTGGGTGTGTGGACAATTTTGCAAGCTCAGAGCTTTATCTCCTATTTCCCTCTTGAAAAATGCACTTTGTTTAATGTTTTTCTTTAAAACCCCAGGGTAGGAGCTGCTGGCACGTGGACACACAGACCTGCCTGCCATCTGCCTGTGCCTGTGTCCCAGCACCCTGCAACCCTCCTGTGAGTCAGTCCCAAGGGGAGAGCTGAGGCTGTGTCCTCTCTTCACATCCAGGATCTCTCCCCTGCCTGTTTCCAAAGCCACCCCACTCCCAGCTCCTCCCAGACCATCCAGCAGACAAAGCCTTCAGCGAGGACCCTCCTCCCTGGGACACCTCCTTGCAGCTGAGCTGCCAGAACTGCCCTTCCCACCTTCAGTCCCAGCACAGGTTTTCCACTTGCCAAAGCATCGCTTCAGCTGGGGTTAAAAGAGGTAAGAGCCTAAAACACCAAGGGAAAAGGAGACAGGTGGGTGGGATGGGTTCTATAAAAGTTTTGTGGGCATATCTGTGGATTCAAAAAGATCATGTGAATGAGACTGAGTGTGCACACAGAGGCTGTGCCAGCAGCCTGTGAACCAGGACCATCGGGGCTGTTGGGTCGATGATTTCATTTATTGGAAGTTGCTGGCATCGTCCAAAGCCATTAGTGTGAAAGAGCTGGAGCAAAGCCATCACTCCAGCGAGTGCAGCAGCATGGCAGAGGTGGCCTGTTTGGGAAAGGGTCTGGTTTGAGAGCTGGGGTGGGAAGTAAATCTCAGTTCCTTCTCCTCTGACCTTGGGAATATCACTTGGTCTCCTTAGATTTGCTGCTGGAGCTGAGGTGGGCTCAGTTATCAGTAACAACTATCTCTGCAAACCTGACCCAGGCAAAAGGGCAGGTTTGGAGCAGTCCACAGCAAAAAGGCGGGTGTGGGATAAAGAAGGAGAGGGAAGTGGGTCAGCATTGGGGATTCAGATTATGGTGCTTTCTACACAGTATTTCCTTTGCTCTTGCACTGCCATAGAAGGATTTTTTCACCAAACTGTAAAAAATAACTCTGGCAAGAAATGAAGCACAGAAAGTGCTAGTGAAAAGAGGGATTTTCAGAAAAATTATGTAAGTCAAGTTAAAGATAAAAAATCCCAAGTAATCTCATGACTAAAATCAGTTAGTGGTGAGCATTGCAGTGTGTGGGGTCACACATCATCCTTTCTTCCGATCATTTATCAGATGTTCCTTGTGTGTGATGACAAGCACTAAATTAATAGATTTGTTATTACTGTGGCTCAGTCTAGGCTTAAATAACACATAACCAGCCTTCTTTTTACTCATTTATTTGTTTTTAAACCCTCCCTGGAGAGCCTGTGAGCCCAGCGTGCCCATTGATCCAGCGCGGCCGTGTCTGTCCATCGGTAATGGCAGTGCCGCGCTGCTGCTCCCAGCTGAGGGGAAGCTTTCAAGTCCAGTATTGATCCTTTTGAACTTTCCTTGCTGGTAGTCACAGTTACAAGCCCTTGTTCAAACTGCCATGAGATGGGCTGTTTAATTTCTTAATATCAGGCTAAACCTCCTCCACATCAAAAAGATTTATTTCGGCACTTAATTTTTCCAATACATATTTTCTCTCTCAGAAATCGAGCTGACATTTCCATGTGACACTAATGCAGCTCTGTAAAGCTGCTTTATGTATTTCTGTCTGCCCATGTGCCAGTGGAGGTGGTGGGTGCCAACAGCCCAGGACAGGGCATCTGGGAACCCTATGGACCAGCTCCAAACCATATTCCCTTCAAACATTTTCCTGTCAATGTACCAGTGCAGGAGACACTGCTTTTCTCTGCAGCCATCCCTGCTCCCTTCACCTTTTGGAACCAGAGCAGTACTGTGTTCCTCTTCTGTCTGAAGTACACCCTTTCCAAGCTTCAGGAGGGACTGTTGCTTTCCAAGCAATAATTCCAAAACCAAAACTGTCTTTCCCAGTCACCTGGTTTTCCAGATCAGACCTGTGAAGCTGCTTCTCCTGTGATTCCAGATGGAGCTGTGGACGCTGTCCTCACCATCTCCTCCTCTTCCTCTCCTAGCTGTGGTTAAAGTCATCTCCCCATGTGCTCCTCACACTGGTCCAACCCCCTCTGCCAACCAACAGAGCACCAGTTCAGCTGCCTTGGCCTTCATCCTGTTTGGGACCGAAACATTTGCAGCCTTTGGCTGCTCCATGAGCTCAGTGGGATTAGTCTACTTCACCAGGGTTATTAATGACCAAATCAAGCTTTTCTGGATTTGCCCCTGAGGGAGGCAGGGTGGGTTGTGCTGTCTGAAGGAGGGTGACAGTGCAGTGGTGGCCTCAGCACAGTCCTGCCTGCCTAAGCACTGCCAGCTCTCAGAAGTTTTGTTCTGAAAGAGCTGCTCTCCTTGACCTATTTTTTTTTTTTTGCCCACATCCATGGCCTGTGTTGTGCCCTGAGGAAGGGATCACACTGCTTGAAGGCCCTTTATTTTTAGCCAGCCCAATTTCTCGTTGCAGCTTAGTGGGAGCTGATCCTTGCAGTTCAGCTCCATCACAGCTCACACTCCTCTGCATTTGATGGCTCTTACCCAGGTCCCTGATGTTCTTTGCACATCCATTGCTCACTCAGTGGGTTTCCTACTCCCCTTTCACCAGCTTCATTCCTTCTCCTTTATGTTCTGCTCAGCCCCTCCCACTACTCCAGATGCATGGCTTAACCTCTGATTTCCTTTGGCCCTTGGCTTGCAGCGTGGACCAGACATTCACAGCCACAGACACAAGTCACCAGGCTTGTCCTGGATCTCAGCACCCCTCCACAAACAAACCCTTCCCTCCTGTCTGCTTCAATAACCTTTGCAGTGCTTCCCCTCTTGACAAATATCAGGAAATTGGAAATGATGCTCTAGACACATAAAAATCAATGGCTTGGCCCTGCTCCTTCTGTCGTTACCCAGGGCAGGAGGGAGCTGCTGTTTTCTGGTGATTTTGGAGCAGTGATTTATTGATATGACCCATCCTGTCCAAGCAGTTGACCAGTGATATATTCATTTTTCTCAGACCATCCACATGGCCCAGAGCAGTGGCTTGTGCTTGATGTTAGGTCACAGATGTGGGTTCAGAAATCTCAGGATGTTTTCTTTCTGTGATTGTGGAACAATAGGTAAGGACTTACTCCTAGACCTGAGTGAGCTGCTTTAGGAACAATGCCAATAGTCATTTCATTTCCCTAAGGATTCAGGCCCAGCAAGGGCCATGTGCAGTTTCTATCAGAAACTGTTGCTCCAAGGCAAGGAGAAATTCATTACAAGGACTGCAGATTACATTGCAGACTGCCTTTATTATTCCCTGGACTACTGCTGGAGGGCACAGTGTGATCGAAGGAGCAGGAACAGTTCGAAGGTTCTATTTCTTGGAAATCTTTGGGGCTCTATTTCTTTAATTTAAAATCCAGCTCCTGTTGGAAACCAAACAGCCATAGGAAGCACAACACAATTGATAAAGGTCACTGTGGTCTAAATCCTTGCTGAAAATTGAGCCAGCTCCTGTTGGTGCCCTTGAAAACCTTTCACTTGGGAGCCCTGTGAATTCTCCAGGCACTGGACATGGGGGAAGGTTTGTTTCAAGAAGATGCTCTGCACCATCCCTGCCCTTGTGCCCCATCACATCAGGTTGGATTCTGTGTGCCAGTGAGGCAGCAATAGACATCAGTCTCTAATGCATCCGTGATTTCATGGAAATTGAAGTGTGAGAGAGAAAAGGAATGAGGCAATTGAGAGGAGCGACTGACGCCCGACCCCTCGCCCTGCTGCTCACGTCACACCAACAGAAAGGAGAGCAAATGGGTCTATTTTCCTGTGCCTGATGCTGGTGGACAACAAATCACAGGAAATACTTGGCTATTTCTCTCTGAGTGGCTTTATCTGGACCTCCACATACTTCTTACTATGGTTTTTGGCTCGTTATTAACAAAAAATGCACGGGGAGGATGGTTGTTGATACTTGAGCCAAGAATAGATTCCAGTTCCTTTTACCATTTTGGCACCAAAATGCCTAGAGGGATGAGCCACCCTGTAGTAAATGCTGTTCATTTTGAGGCAGCAACTAGAAAATATGGCTCTGGCTGAATTAGGGAGAAGAATGGATGAGCCAGAGGATCTGTGTTTTGGCTGTTTGATTGCTGGATCAATTGGGAATCTATAGAGATGGGAAATGGCATATTCCCTGGGAAATGGCATATTCCCTAGGAAATGGCAGGTACAGGGCTGATGTGCTTCTCTGCCCCATAATCACCAGTTTCTTCTTTAGCTGCTGCCTCCTAATTCTTCTGGGAAGAAAAATCCGAGCATCCCCTCTGCACTTCACTCCTTGTTCCCTTAGCAGGGAGGTATTCCTCCTGGGAACACATCCTACTTTCCTTGAGCTGAGGGAAGCATTAGATAAGAACATTACAAATGAGGCTGGTTAACAAAGCCAAAGGTGGAGGGAAAGCTTGCAGGAGTGTGAGCTGGAGCACTTGCTCGGGCTGTCTGGAGACAGAAATCCCCTGCCTGTAGGTTGGAACCTTCTGGGAAAAGGCACAGTGTGAACGTAGGAAGAGCCAAATCCTTAATTTCATATGGAAGAGAATTGTCAAAGCTGTTGCAGCACTTGAGGGTGCAGTACATCTGCTTCCTACCAAGATGTACTTGCCTGCTTTGGACTGGGGGTCAGATGCGATAATTAAAGACTCTCTCTCCCTTTCTGTCTTTCACTCAAGAATTTGATACTCTTCCAGTAGCATTCCCTGCTTTTCTCTCTCATTGCCACCCAGAGCAGTGAGCTGGAGGGGCAGACAGACCTTGGATGTTGTATCTGTTCCACAAATGCCTTTCTTTGGACTCCACAGTAACTACAAGTTTCCTTCATGTTAATCCAATATGAAACTGCTGCAATCCCAGCCCAGGACCGGGTACTGGGGAGCTGGTGCTGTGGATTTGTGAGACAGAAGTGCTGGGGACAGGCACTGCAAGAGCTCAGAGCTCCCCAGAGTGCTGGAGCAGCAAGAAACCTCTCTCAGCATCATCTACTCATTTTAACCATGAGGTAACTATGGCAGAACATTATCCTTGGAGGCTTTCAGGTGTAAAAGTACAAGCTGTGAGAACTTTTGGCATCTCTGAGAGTCACTGTAAGCAAGTGAGAATTAATATATTTACATCAGAGGCACTAGAAAAAAACACCTTCCTCCAGTCTCCTCAGCCGTGTTGGAACAGTGAGTTGTCATCTCTCAGTCCAGCAGGATTTGTGTCTCCTGATTTAATCACAAACCCACCATCCTCACTGCAGAGATAACAGCAACAGGATTTCTCTTCCAAGGAGTCCGTTCACCAAGGGAGCACAGGAGTAATGGAGCTGTTCCTGAGGGGTAAAAACAAGGCTAGTGCAATTTTAAAGGCAGTCCAAGGAAGATGCAGCCTGCTCCTCAGTTCAGTAGCTTTTGTTGTCTAGCTGGATTTATGTATTTCTTCCTTATTGCTTGCAGTGCTGAATAGCAGCAAAATGTGCTTTGGAAAATATACATGACACGGCACTTATCTGTGATTCATTCTGCCTTTATAGAAGCAGTCAATAGCACTATGTGCCTCCTTCCTACTCCACACAAGACCATCTCTCACAAGTATCTTTTTCCTTCTTGCTTTAATCTTTTGTTACTGTGGGTCCCCCCCAGTAATTCCACTTCTTTTCAGATTTCTCCAAGAACTCTTATTTCTGGTGCTATTTTATCACTCTGCAAGGCACCGTAGGAACTGCTAAATTCCCCGAAGTAGCAAATGTGCAATAAAATAATAATTAAAAAGATTCTATACATGAGTGACATGGGGATGAGGGAAGTTTTTCCTTTAATGTTTGCGCATGGCCTGGCTGCAGCTCTCTGTCCTCATTCCCCTTCCTCCCTCCAAAGCACAAGCTCTGTTTGGACCAGGGAGGGTACTGGCAGCTCTGGCAAGAGCAATACAACTGGCAAGCACAATAAATAGCAAAAAAGGCAGGTTATTTTGTCATGCACTTTGCTTCAAGGTGTTTCATGACATAATTCAGCGTGCAGAAACATAGCATGACTTCTGCAAAATCAGCACCTTGATCCCCTGCGGGGTAAATCTACTCTAGAAGAGGAGAAATGGCAATACTGGGGAGAGTGGGATGGTGATGGAGCTGCTCAGGGCTGGGGTTGGCTCCAGCAGCTACGGGCAGATTTGATCCATGAGTGCAGTGTCCGTGAGCCTCAGCAGCCTCCTGTGCCAGGACTGGGAGCTCTTGATAAGACTCTGGGCAGATAAGATGCTGCGGTTCAGCGCCATCCCTGGGGAGATCAGAGCAGGAACTCACCTGCAGCAGGTGCAACAGGAGCCGGGGAGCCCGGCCCGTCCACGCTGTGCCCTCGCACATCCCCAGCCCGGCTGGGCGCTGGGCAGCAGTCGGTTGGGATTTGCTTCAAACTCTCCGTCTGTCAGTGATTGTTTTAATGGTTCCTTTCAGCTCAACCTCCACGAGCAAGAGGGCAGAGCTCGGGCACAGCCGCTCCCCAGAAGGCCGTGGCTCGGCGCTGACGGCTCCTCCCGGCGCGGCCCCCGATGCTGGTGGGAATGAGCGCCTGCAGCAGGAAGGCGCTGACCCTGCTCAGCAGCGTGTTCGCCGTCTGCGGCCTCGGCCTCCTGGGCATCTCCGTCAGCACCGACTACTGGCTCTACCTGGAGGAGGGCATCGTCCAGCCCCAAAACCAGACGGCCGAGATCAAGCTGTCGCTGCACTCGGGGCTCTGGAGGGTCTGCTTTCTGGCAGGTATGGTCTCCCAAGCAAAAACCTCCCCTCGGTGTGTTGTGTGTCAGTGCCATCCAGCAGGACAGGGCCAAGAAAAATGGAATTTTTAGATGCTCTGCCCATCTATGCTTCCAAACTCGGGCACAACCTTTGGCAAGTAATGTCATTGCCTCATGCCCGACTTTAACAGTCCAATGGATAAATGTGCCTTTGCACACAGGCGTTGGTGAGTTTGCTGCTGCCATGCCAGACCCCCTGCCCTGTTCCAGAGCTGCTGCCTTGGGCAGCAGCTAAAAACTTTCCATTTCATCCCTGCAAAATTTAGATTCAGGTCAGCTGGACCATTCCCTCTGTCTGCGCCAAGTTTGATGAAGCAACTTGGCTGCAGGGCCAGAGTTGAATAGAACCCAAGGGAATGAGGATCTCAAAGTGACCAATCTGAAATGTCACAAAGTTTCACCTGCTTTGGAAAAGTTAGGGGTAAAGTGAAGAGCTCTGATATTGCCCCTGGGGTGACCTTAAAATCTCTGGCTTCAGGGTTCACATTTTTGTCTGTGTCTGCCGCAGGTGAAGAGCGTGGCCGGTGCTTCACCATCGAATACGTCATGCCCATGAACATCCAGCTGACATCTGAATCCACAATCAACGTCCTGAGTGAGTGGTTCAGTGGGGTCTCACCCTTTGTGTCCTTGCCAAAGAAGCTCTGAGTTCCTTGACAGTGCTGCCACACAAGGATGCAACTACGGTTTTTACTATGGGAATTACCCAGTGTGCTGCTAAGCTGTAGGGGACATCCTTTTCTCATGGCAGTATGCTCACAGAGGCTCTAAGCTGTACAATTTCCTGTTACTGGCTATTTGGCACTAATGTTTATCAAAGTGTTTGGCTTTTTAGTCTTCTCTCCATAATTTGCAGCTCTATTTATTCCCTAGCAGCCAATTTTACACATTTTATAGAGGGATGAATTAAGGATGAAGTGTCACAGCTCTCATGATGAATTCTGCAGTCATTTCTGATTTAATAAATAGAAGTGTTCTCCAAACACTTATGGAGTGAAGCTAGAGAAAAATACAGGTTCTGATTTTTTTTTTTCCTATGCAACTATTCACATAGGAACACTCAGAAATGCGAATATTAGCAGAGTCACCACCGTGGAGGTGAGGCACTGGTACAAGTTGCACAGAGAAGCTGTGGATGCTCCATCCCTGGAAGTGTTTAGGGCCAGGCTGGACAGGGCTTGGAGCAACCCTTGCCCTGTGGCAGGAAGTTGGAACATAAGGTCGCTTCCAACCCAAACCATTGCATGTTTTACTCAGTTCTTTAGCAAAGAGAGAAACCTCAGACAAAACATGGTCTGGTGCCCTCTCACACAGCCTGGTTCACGCTATTTAGGGAAGCTTAGCCTGTTCTCACTTCCCTCTGCTCCTCTGTCAACAGAGATGATCCGGTCTGCCACCCCCTTCCCTCTGGTCAGCCTCTTCTTCATGTTCATCGGCTTCATCCTGAGTAACATCGGCCACATTCGGCCTCACAGGACCATCCTCGCCTTCGTCTCGGGGATATTCTTCATCCTGTCAGGTGAGTTTTACAAGCCAGGTTTTTTCCTGACAGCCCTTGATTATGAAGCACATTTGCTTTGGTAGCTGCTGGTGTTCTCCTAATTCGCCCTGGAGGCTCCTTGTTGGAATCATCACCCTCAGTGGCTCCCAGCTCAGCCCTGCAGCCTGATCGCTCCTTCTGGGATGGAAAACCATCCAGTGCAAAACTTATTTGTGGCAGTGGTGTGGAAATGTGGGGAAAAGCTCCCATCACCCATGCAGGAGCAGGTGCTGGGGGAGAGGATGCTTCACGTGGCACGTCAGTCACAGGAAAGATCTGAAACTTCAAACTGCTCATTTGGGATGTTTCTACATGAGAAAAGTGAATGTTTTATTCATGGTGTTGTGCAAGTGCTAAACAAATAGCTGTGACAACCGAGCTTTGAAGCAGCTCCTACCAGAGCCAGCTCCCTCCTCCCAGTACACACAGACTTGCCTGAGCAGGGAATGTTTGACTGGAACAAGAGGAGTGCCCTGGGTTAGTGCAGCAGGAGGGCAGCTCCTTTACCCAGTTATTCCAAGCACACTCCCTCCGTTTTTCACTCTTGCCCCAAAGTCAGGCTTTAAGGAAGGTGCTTCTTCAGCAGCTTCATCCCTGAAGTGTTTCCCACTGTCCTTCTCCAGGTCTGTCACTGGTGGTGGGGCTGGTCCTCTACATATCCAGCATTAATGACGAGATGCTCAACAGGACCAAGGACTCGGAATCATTCTTCAATTACAAATACGGGTGGTCCTTTGCCTTCTCTGCCATCTCGTTCCTTCTCACAGAGGTACCCACATCCCTGCAGAAGTGGATCCCATTCCCAGGGGTGGGCAGACTGAGGCTTTTGTCAAAAAGAGGACTCAGACAGGCTTTAAGGGAGGGCTGTGAGGGCAGAGGGGTAATATGTAGCATGAAGGGGACATATGGTGGGGATAGACCCCAGCCTGGAGCACTGAGGGGGCATTTGTTCACAATCTGATGCCGATCATGGAATGCAGAGGAGGAGATGTGGTTGTGCCACATTAGTTACTGCACAGATCCAAGGCACGAGGCAGGGAAGTGACGGCCCTTGGGGCACCTTTGATGCTTCAGGCATCAGCAGCAGCACAAAAAACAGGCGATTTTTGTCTCGTTCTGTTCGGGTGGGGGTGCAGAAGGCAGCCATGGGCGGGGTGGGCCTCAGGCCGTGTCTCTGTCCCGCAGAGTGCCGGGGTGATGTCCGTGTACCTGTTCATGAAGCGCTACACGGCCGAGGACCTCTACCGACCCCACCCCGGCTTCTACCGGCCCCGCCTGAGCAACTGCTCCGACTACTCGGGGCAGTTCCTGCACCCGGACGCATGGGCGCGGGGCCGCAGCCCCTCGGACATCTCCAGCGAGGCGTCCCTGCAGATGAACAGTAACTACCCAGCCCTGCTCAAGTGCCCCGACTACGACCAGATGTCCTCGTCCCCGTGCTGAGCCCCGACGGCCCCGCGCCCGCTCCGGTGGTCGCCGCGTCCTGACTCCGTTTGTCGTTTTTTTTAGGCCACTCTTTCAGGCCAAATCTCTATTTATAGGAGTGTAAATATAACCAGAGAGATTGGTTATATAACCAATAGTGTAACCTAGAGAATTGGGATATTTCCCTGTCTTTGTTTTTTGGGTTGTTTTATTCCTCCCTGCATAACTAAGAATCTCTCCAAAGTCCTCTTCTCTCAGCTCATCCTGCTGAGCAAACAGCAGTTCTGCCTGGGGGATAAATCCAGGACTGGACTTGAGAGCAGGAAAAAGAAAATAGAGTAGAACTAAGGAAAAAAAAGGTGTATTTTTTTGTTGTAGGTAGGTAGGCTGCAAAAGTCTGTGCATTTGACCGTATAATTTAATTCCATATTTACTGATCTAAGAGCCAGAAAGCATAAAAGATTTGTGTAACTTTCCAAGAAGTAACCAGCACTAGAAAAACATTCCTTTTGTCTTCATTGAAAATTTACTGATTGATATCTCTCACTGCTGGATATCTCTCCCAACCAGGCTGGAATGGGAAATAGCCATCCTTTGATGATAACCTCAGAGGCTTGGACACGAGCAGGATGGCCACTTGCAAACTGTTGCTTAAATATCCCATGTTAGGCTGGAGGCACCTTGGGGTGCTGGGCTGGAGGGGTGGCTCCAGCACCCAGATTTCCTCTATCGTTCCACAGACAGGAGGTCTGAAAAGCAAATGGGAGTATTTCAGCAGCATTGAGTGGAAAACAACAAACCTTCCCATGGGAAACATTAGGTGCAGGACTTAGCAGAAATGGTGGCCAGATGTTATTTCAGTGAAAGGCAAGATCCCAAATCAGTGTAAAGTGATGTAGCTGAGATTATTGGTACAAGTCCACTGCAGCAAAGTAGTTGGCTTACATTTCATTTTGGCAAGAAAATGGTATTTTTGCTGCTTTTTGTGTGTGTGTGTATACATTTTATTTTGAGGTTTTAAGTTTTAAAATTTTACATGATGCTTTTTGGCATTTTGGCCTTAGCCAGCTGCTGGGGGAGAGCATCACTCTAATGGGAAACAAAGGGCAGGGAATGAAAAGGCTGTGATCCCTTGTCTGCTCCTGTGCAAGCCCCAGCTTGTCATCTTACAGGAGAAAGAACCTTGTCCAAACTTTATTTCTGTTCTTGTTATTTTAAACCTTTCTGAAAATTTCCTTTCTGCAAAACAAAACTGTCTGGGGGTTCTTGGTATATTTGGCCTTGTTTTGTCTTACTGTAATTAAAAGAAATAGAATATACACAGTTTTAACCTCATTCGTAGCACACTGCCTAATGATTGTTGCACTTCTTTGTTGTTATTATTTAATATTAATATTTATTATTTGCTATTAAATATTTCTTATTTATAAACTCCTCCAAAGCAGGGGACAAGTCCTGGTGCAGCACCACTGTTTGCATCCATTACAGCACCCATTCCACAGGAGATCACTGCAGGAGTGTATCCAGCCAGCTCTGGAACAGGTTTATTCCCCTCCAGTTTCTTCAGAAGAGCAAGTAATGTGTACCTAGTGTATATCTAGTGTCATTGACTCCTAATTTGCAAAGTTTTAAAATCACAGCATCTTTTTGTAGACAGTTCTATTTACCCTTAGTTTTTGTACTACCTTCAAGCATTTGTGTTCTCACTTAAACCCCAGTTTTTAAGTGCTATGTGACAGGTTGGCTGCTGGGAAGGTTCAAGTACTAAAGCACAATCCAGCCCCACCATCCAGTAGTAAAGTCTGCTGGTCCTCACCTGTTTGCCCCAGCTTGATAAACCTTTTTTTTTTTTTTTATACAGTTTTCCATTGGGATCTCCAAGTTCAGTGTAAATTTGGCTCCAAAAAAAAGAAAAAGCACTGCAGTTCACAAGCAATGATTTTGCATTTCCCAGAGCCTGGTCTAGTTTGCTGGGCTTGATACTGGTGATTTTTGGTGGCTCAAAGGCAGTTGCCTTTGCGTGGTACCCTTGATGGATCCTTATATTCTTAATTCTGCTTGGAAGGGAGATGTTCAGAATCCCCAAAATCGCTGATGCTCGGAGGCACAAGGGCTCTCTCCCATGGCTGTGTTTTCCACACTGGGGAGTCATTTTGTGGTGTGCAGCATCATGAGATGTCCCTGTTCCCAAGTGGAATTTTCCTTTGTACTGATTAAACACAGAATTATTCATTCTATAAATTAAAATGTTTGCCTACACAAGCAGAAGAAATTAAAAAAACTTCTATGGCTTCCTCAAGGCCCCAGAAGGTTTAGCAGAGTCTAGGGGCGAATTAGAAAAGTAATTATTTTCATTCATTGAAGAGACTGTCATCATGTGGCTGCATTTTTGAGCCTGGCAGTTTGCATGTTCACCCAGTGAGCACAAGTGCAGGAGTGCCAGAAGAAATCTGTTAAAACAAGTGTTTGCTGCTGGTTCAGTAAATGCTGGGTTTGGGTAGGTTAATGTGGTGTTTGTCAAGCACCTGCAGCAGGGGTTGTGCCTCTGGGTGCTGTTCTGGCCCTCCAAAAGTGCCTGGTGTGGCAGCAGCTCTCTCTGTGGATGGCTGTGGGGCTCTCGATGCAGTTATCACACCTGCACGGACTGTGGAGAGGCTTTTCCAGGGCTTTTGTGCTCAGAGACGTGGTGTGGGCAAGGGGCGAGCCCAGCCACCCTGCCAGAACCCCTTCCCCTGGACATCACCCTGGGGCTGGAGTTCTCCACAGCAATAAATGCTCAGTAAATACATCCAACACCCCCTTAGGACACTTACTAATCATTTTATTACCTCTTCTAGTCACCTGGCATGGTTTTACCCCACATTCTTCCTTCTTGAGGAACAAGGCCCAGTCAGCTCCTTTGGTCTCTCTCCCACCCACTTCAGTGGTGGCCTCTCGCTGTGTTCTCTCTGTGTCTGTTGCTTTGATTGCAATAAATAAAAAGTGGAGTTTGAAGGTAAATTACCAATTAAATTAGAGGTTTTACCGCTATGAGACTGAAGTCCTTAAATTCACTCGATGGGATGAGCCAAGCCTCCCCCGGGCCTGTGGGAAGGTGACGCTTGTCTGACACTGCAGAGAAAATGGTTTGCACTTAGAAGCAAAAAAATCTTGTTTTGCATGAATGAGTAATTGGTGTCAGAGTCTTTGTGCACGTGGCTGTGTCTTCTTGAACCACAGCATTACAGTGAGTTACTGGGGGTAAGGGTTAAATAAAGCCTGATCCACGTGCAGTTCTCTGCTCCAGGTGCTGCTCAGGACTGCAGCAGGTGAAGCTTTGCTGTCCCTGCCATCCGCCTGTCCCACGCACACACCTCCATCCCTGGGTTCCAGGTGGCTCCACGGCGAGGGGAGGGATGGATGGTGACTGAGGGAATGGCACGTGGGAGGTGAGTGAACCCCTGGGAGCAAAGCTGGGTGCGAATGTGGGTGCTGTGAGATCTTCCCAGGGAACTCCCAGGAGCCACCCTCCCACTCTGGGTTTGGGGGTTTTTAATCAAATCCTTTCTCTGTAAGCCCAGAGAGGCATTTTGTGGCCTGTATGTCCTGAGACATGAAAGCTCCTCTCTGCCAGCCCTTCCCACCCCAGGACTCTCCTCATTCCCCCTCACACCACATCACTCCCATGGCCCCACACGTGGTGGGGCCGTGGTGGGAACCAGCTCCACGTGTCCTGAAAACCTTTACTGAACCACGAGGTGTGGATGCAAGGGGTTCATTACAGACCAGTCACGAGCAGTAATCAAGCAGTGAGGAATAAGAAGACTCTGCTGGGTCTTGTTCTCTCTCAGTTGCTGCTGGAGCAGCTTGAGGCTCCAGAGCTCTTTCTTGCAGAGTGAAAATATATGATTATATATATAAATTAACAGGTGTAGATAGCCTGTCCTTCAGTGCTGCTCCCCCTGCAGCTGTGTTGGCAGGGGGTACAGGGAGCCACTGGGAAGGTTCAGGTGAGGCAGGAGAACCCTGTGGGGCAGTAACCCCCTCTGTGCAGGGATGCAGACCAAGAGCCCTGCTGAGCTGCTGAACCTGCTGCTGTGGTGAGATGAGGTTTGGGCAGGTGTTTCGGGGCAACCTGGTGCTGCTCTTGCCCAGGATGGGGACGTGGAGCTGTTGGTCAGGTAGGCAGGGGGACAGCAAATCCCTCTGCTGGGGAAGCCCCAGAAGAACTTTGCTGTTGCATCATCTGGACACAAGGCTGAAGACTTGTGCACTTTAGCAGCTTCAAGCAGACAAGACCCACAGACATTTCACTAGGGTGATTTTCAGGCATATGCCACTGTGGCAGGGTAAGGAGCTGACTTGGTGTACACAACATGGGGGTTTCTATCTCACAGTTCTCTGCTCTCCACTTCTTGTGTTGCATTATTAATGCTATTTGTCAAGGTTGTGTATTCATTTTCCCAAATGTGAGTTGGCCCCGTGGGCTATTCAAGGTGTGCTAAGAAATTAAATAATCTTATTCTTCCCTGCTGATAGCTTGTTAGCTGTGCAGAGCTGGTGTGTCTGTGCTGGGGCTGCTGTGTGAGCAGGCAGAATATTCACCTGAGTAAATACTCCTCCACTAATGAGAAGTAGCTGAGAGTTATTTATTTTCTTCTTCTTTCTTGCTTATAGGATTTATTTATTTACTTCCTATTTTTTTTCCCAAATTGACAGTCAAACCTATCTAGAAAAAACAGCTTTTTTTCCTCCTTGTTTTCCCTGTCCAGTTTTGGGTCTCCTTGTGGGCTCCCCTTCACCCCACTGCAGCACCCTTTGCTTCACCAGCTCTCTCTGCCCAAGAACCACATGAGTTCTTTAACTCTTCTTTCTGCAAACAGCACCACAGCTCTCCTGGACACAAGAAAACTGTGACTCCTGGATAGGGAGCAGGGTGTCCCCAGTGTCCCAGCTGCTCCATGGGTGCCACCATGGCTGGGATGCTCCACTGACCTTTCCTCTGTGCACTGCAGGGTTTCTGTCTATAGCTATTGTGGAGATCTCAAATCCCAACCTGTTCCCATGGATACAGTAGAATGTAGAGAGACAAGAGCTGCCTCTTTGCTTTATCTTCATGTGGGGTTTTATATCCCTCAGATTTTGGGTTATGGTGGCCTCAGTGGGCAGTGTCTGTAAACAGGCAGGTGGTGGCTGCAGCAATTACCCCACGTGTCTTTAATTGTAAGGCAGTCCCACAGATATAACCCTTCTCCTTTTCACACCACTTCATCTTTGAATCTCTGGTCAATTCAGTCTTTGTAGAAGAAAGATTCTTTTAAAATATTACTACAGTTTGTAACACAGGAAAGCACTATTTCAACCAGAAAAATGAGCCCCACTCCACTGGGTTGCCAGATTCTATCCCAAGGGCCGGATTTGGGGAATACATTGACTCTGGATGTTTTCATGTCTTGGTGTGGTGTTCTGTGGGTTCTGTCCATTCTTGATCAAACCTCCTCAGAACTCCCCAAGCCTCATCTCTTCCTCCATTTCCAGTGAAAGGAGCAGTATCCTCACAGAAATTGTGATTAATATGCCTTGAAAATGCACAGCACCAACAGTCAAGGTTATTCCCCAGAAAGCCATCGTTTTTGTCGTTGACTCCGGACAAATCTCCTGGCTGTGATGAGATGCAGCTCCTTTTAATGTTTAATGTTAGGACAGTGTGAATTCATTTTCTTAGAGGCAAACCAGGTATGACAGGGGTACATAGAAGGTCTTCTATGGCTTGGGCTCATCCAGGGTTTGCAGCTGCTGAAACTGAGGCTGCTGCAGCTCCGTGTGCCCAAAGGGCTGCGCCAACCCCTTGTCGGGTCCTGGTTAAATGGCTCATATTGGAACAAAGTCACTATTACCCCAACTAGTCCCAAGTACCATCAAGCACCACTGAATCTACATGTAGGTAAATCCCCAGAGCTGAGATTCAGTTTTGTTGCTAATTAGCAAAGTATTTAGGCACATGGTGAAATCCCTTGGACTCCAGCAGGATCCATCGCGGAGCCAAAATTAAGCCCAAGCAAAGCTCTGCTGAACAAGAGCTGTCTTTGTTTCATAGCACCTGGTAGTGTGTTTTTATATGGAGAAGCTGGAAGGCATAAAAGAGAAGACAGTACAGAGACATGGCCACAAATTTATTATTTTCAATAGTGATAACACCTTTAATGAGGTGCATGTTCACAAAAATATAACCCCGAGGTTCTCACATCTGCCTGACATCCTGACACGTGCCAGCTTCCTGCTGCAACTGCAGGGGAAAACCTGCCAAGGAAGCTGAAAGGTGTTATTTAATTAATAACAGCTAATTTGAATAAATACTGAAATGTCACTCAGCTGCTCTCAAGGGGAGTGTGAGGAGTTCACCTCTGTGGGAAAGGGGACACGATTGGTGTCACGCACCAGAGAAGGAACAGCAGTGTCTGTCGTGTCAGTGCAGGGCAGATCCTGCACTTTTCTTTGTGTTTAATAACCAAATCTATGGCATTTAGGTTTTGCATAAGTGAGTGTTGGGGGGGCCTTAATGCTGGTTTAATCTGTCTCCAGCTCAGCTCATCAAAGGCTGCTGAAGTGAGGGGATAAGAGAAGAATCCATGGCAGTGGCCTATGCTGCATAGTGCCCAGCCAAAATCTTAAATTGAAATAATAAGGCTTTTAAAGCTGCCTTGCTTCAATGCTAAACAAGCTCAAATATCTGAGTGAGAGCTCTTCATTATCCTGGAAGAGCAAATTGTATTTTATCTTAGCAGAAATTACAGGGTCTGTTTCTTGAGAGAGCATCCTCAGCTCCTGCTGCACTTCAGCTTCAGAATGACCCTTGTTTGTCCAGGACAATAGGAATATACATTATTTAGTGTTATTATTCATAATTTAGATAAACAGAGAAGGTCTCTCCAGCAGTGCAGAACACATACATATAAAATCCCCATCAAATTATTTATTTCCATATAAATTATGTACTGTCAAAATTGTTCTACTGATCTGAAGGTTAAAGGCTTCATCATGGAAATGTAGCAGCTCCCTGTCATCTTGATCAGAATGTGATTATTTAGAGAAAAAAAAAGCATGCTAGTGGCTGTGGATTTCCTATTGATCTGCTTCAGCAGCCCTGTCTGACTGAGAACAGCTGAAATACATGAAATAAAAACACAAACCTACGGTTGTTTTATCTTCCCATAAAAAGTAGGTCATATCCCCAAGTGAGCTGTATTTTATTCATGTAAATACATTTTTACAATTAAAAATGCAACAAAAACTATGTTCATGTCAACAGAGCTGAGCCTGGTGAAACTGGGTTAGGGCTGAGGTCAGGGCTTGCTTGGGCAAAGCTTTGCTGATGGATGGGCAAGTCCCTCTTCCCTCTGCTGTGGACACAGGACCCCAAACCACCCAGTTTGGAGCAGGAAAGTGAAGCAGGAGAGGAATGAAAAGGCTTGAAACTCTACAGATTGAGCTTCATATAGGAATAATTATGGCTGCTATTTTAAGAAGTTGTTTAATAATGTTAAACCGATGACAAGCTGAGATTATAACACTGCCACCTCCGCGTTCCTGGGGGCTTTTTCTTCCCTACTCCCACCCTACAGTCAGTTCTGGTATGTTTGCATTTTTCCAAGGCAATTACCGTGCTCCAAAGGCTCTGGAGCAAGCTGGGAATCACTTTTTGCACAAGGGGAGAAGTCAAGGCATAAGGCCTTCTCCTGGTGTTTGTTCAGCAGCAACATCTGCATTGTCATCTGGTCCAGTAAAATATTTTGGGGCAATCAGAGCTGCTTCTGGGGCTGAGAGGTCACCCCACAAGTACCACCCTGCATGTGTGGGGCTGCAGCCCATGGGAAAACACACCTCAGTCTCAGTCTTCCTATTTATAAACCAGAAACTGTATTCTTGATTGGCATGTTGGCACTTTGGGACCTCTGGGTGAAGTGTGTTGCCCTTAGTATTCACACAGATAATTAATGATTTTTTTCTGGAGGTTTAGTGTCTCATTTGTGTTGCATGGTGATCAGCACTGAGCTCCTCTTCACAGGATGCTCCCTCCCCAGTGAGGGGCCTGCAACAGAAATTGGAGCTGCTTATAGAAACTGCCCTAAGAGGGATGTCAGGGCTGTCTTAGGGACCTGCATCACCAAAAAACAGAGCCTGAAACAGAGGCACAAGAAAAAAAAAAAGCTAGAAAGAACGGGGCTTTCTACCACATTTTCCTGTTTTTCTGGTGCTTCATTCGTAAAAGAGAAAAAAAAAAAAAAAAAAAGAGTTTGGGTCCAGCTGCTTTTGTTTGAGAAGGAAGGTGAGAAGGTGATGCCCTGAAGCTCCCAAAGAGGGCTCAGGTCAGTGCCTCCTCTGCAGCCAACACTGGGCCATTAACGGTGGGAAGAAACTTCATTTCCTCCCTTGGTCAGGTCTGTCCTTGTTCCAATTGATGTCATTCAGCTGGGATTTTTTGTTTGGTTTGTTATTTCTCATTGTGTTGGGGGTAGAATTGTCCTTTCCATGCACACCACCTTTTTCCAGCTGGCAAGGAACAGCTGTTTTTCTACCCCATGCTGGAGCTGCACAAGGAAAAAGAGGTTAGGAAGATTAAAATGCAATTCCAAGGAGTGTGAAAATAGATCTGTCAACCTGGTCTGTTTGCTTGAGGGTCCTTGGCCTTTGTTTGGTTGAGTTTTTTAAGATGTCAGGAAAAATGCTTGGAAATAAATTAGGTTTTAATTTAGCTCAGAGTAACAATTAAAACTTGGAATGATCAGGGCCTCTTTAGGCAAATCAATTAAAAGATTGGCACATAAATGATGTGCAGCTTTGTCTTCCATTGTTCCAGTCATGCTGGGAGAACTTCAGACTGGGACATTTGAAGGTGAGGCCACTAATCCAACATGTGTTTCCATCAGCCAGCCCTGTCCTTCCTGACCTTCTGGCTGGTCTCTAACTTGGGATACTGTGGGCTTCTCCCTCAGGAGGTTTTCTCCATCATCAGTCATTCCAACCTCTTTCATTTGAAGCAATTTCATTCTACATCTCCAGATTCATCCCCAGGAGTTTGAAGGAGCAGGCACATCCCACTGTCTGCTCACAATGTTGAAGGAATCTGCTCATCCCACCCCAGGGGCCGTGGCTTTTCATCAGCTGGATAACCCCTGGCACAGGGTAAGAAACCCTTGGGAAGTCTGGTCCCTATTTCACACTCCCTCAGTGATGGATTTAACAATTTTCACAATATACAAAGAAATAGATAAAGAATATAGAAGAGAAGAGCTATATAAAACAGGGAAGAGGGGAAGACCATGGGCACAGCACAGAAGACACCAGACACAGAAAGACATTGGACACAAGAGTCTAAAGTCTAAAGGACTGAAGACTAAGTCTTCAGTCTAAAGGACAAAGATACTGCTAGGCTGGAGGAGTCCGGAATGGGACAAAATCCAGCAAAACTTGTTAAAGAGAATCCTGATCTCATCTTCAGCCCAGCAGCAGTGCTGGTGTTCAGGCTGTTCCCAAAATCCTGGGCACAGAGTGGGGCTCAGCAGCCAGCTTGGAAAGCCTGGTGGTTTCTGTGGCATCCCAGCTGCAGCACTCCTTGCATCAAATATTCACGATCCAAAGGGATGCAGAGAGCTCCCCAGTGCCCTCGTGCCAGCAGGCCACACTCTGGGCATCCAACACCAGATCTGTGACACTGCAAGTGCTCGGCAGGAGGGACTTGAGGGACCATCAGTGGGGCTGAGGGAAGGCCCAGGCACTGAAATACTGCAGAGCAGGCAGGATGGTTCCCCAGTAACTGCCTCGAGGAGGCCTGTCCTGCTCTGTTGGCTCTAAATGTGCTCCAGCTGCAGCTGAAGGAGTGCAGCACCCAAAAGGCAGCTTGGAGTCTACTCCAGACAGGTTCTGTGCAAGGAGCTGCAGTGAAAGCTGGGATTAAACCTGCTTCTCCTCCTGTTTCAGGACACAGGGCTGCCCTGCACAGCACATCCCTCCAGCAGCCAGGCTCCAAGGGCAGGACAGGCTCTCAGCCTCACCCCTCTGCTCCCTGCCCAGGCTGTGCTGCGTTTCAGCGCTGGAAATTCATCACATTTGATTTTTTCACTTGCAAACTGTCCCAGAGGACCTGGATGCCCAGGTGAGAGGTGCCATCACTGCTGGGACAAGGGCTTGTGACCAGGGAGCTGCCTGAGAGCCCATCTGCCTGGCACGGGGGTCCTGGGCACTTGGTGCAGGCAGGGATGGATAAATAACAGCCCCTGGAGAATCCCCACCCATTCTGCCTTCATGAAAGACACAACAGGTTGCCAAGTTCATCATTAATCCCAGGGACAGAAAAGCTGAAAACCGGAGGGTTTAAAATGTGGGGTTATGAACACTCTCATACTCCTTTTTTTTTTTTTTTTTTTTTAAACTTAAAATATTGCAGAGGGAGCGTGTGAAGCCGCTTCCAGCCTAAACTGCTCATGGCTGGGAAGCTGAAACCCTGAGTTCCAGAGGGATTTCTTATTAATTTTTTCCGCTTTAGGCGCAAATGTATTTGCAGGGGCTGGAGCTGGGGGACGCCGGGGTCCCGCTGCCCGCAGCCGCCGGTTTCGCAGCACCCTCTCCTGCTGCAGCGGAGAAACAGCAGCCGGGAAGGCTGCGAGGCTCCCAGAAATCGCTTTTTCCATCTCCAGTGATCCTGGGACGGCTCCTCAGCCCCCCTGAGCCCCACTGATCATTTTTGGGAACATGGGCTGCTGAAAACGCAGCGGAACCCTTTCTAGAGAGGCAACGGGGGGGCTGCCCTACAGAAATGATGCTGCTCCTGCAGAAAGGTTTTTTGGTGTGTTTTTGTTGGTTTGGTTTGGTTTGGTCTGGTTTGGTTTTTTTTCAAAGAGTGAAAGCAGAGCTCAGAATTCTCTCCCAGGTGTAACTCCCACAGGCTGTCAGGATTTTGATAGAGCAAAAATATTTTCAAACAACAACAAAACAAAAACAAGAAAACAAAGACTGGGGTAGGCTCAGATTTAAAAAAATATTTATAAATACTCTTTGAGAACAGAAAGGAATAACTACTATGGGCCAACAAGTGTAAAGTCACTCTGCTGGTGACAAAACTGTTGTTTTGGGACCAAACAGTGACCAAAGAGGAAGAAACACCTTCCTCCCTTCTGGGCACTGCTCCTGCTTTGGTCCTGCAGTGCCACAGGC
The DNA here is from genome assembly GCA_013398175.1 of Climacteris rufus. NCBI lineage: Eukaryota > Metazoa > Chordata > Aves > Passeriformes > Climacteridae > Climacteris > Climacteris rufus. The sequence continues at coordinate 456,952 of VZRZ01008316.1, read as the reverse complement.
AGAACTGCTCACTCTCATTTACACCAGACACGTTGCTGAAACAGCAGAAACCCTGGGGCTGCTGGAGGGGTGTGAAAAATGTTGTTAGGAAGACTACTGCTTCCTCAGGCAGTGAAACAACCACGAGGGTCTGGTTTCTGGTGGACCTCAGGGGGGATTCTCTGATGTCTGGTGGAGATGCATTCTTGCAGAAATCCTTCCCCCAGGAGGGGCTTTAGCAGCCTCATCTTCTTTCACCCAGCTGTTTGCAGCGAGTTTGTAGCACTCTTATATTGTTCCAGCTGGGATCCTACATCAAACTGAAACAGCTCAGAAGTTCCAAAGGTGCAGAGAGAGACTGAGAAATCTCTGGGCAAGGACTGACCCATCATGGAATGTTACAGGCCCAGGGCACCATCACACACTGACCACACAAAACAGGTTTTCTTTGAGAGGAATGGTAAAAAAAATAAAAATCTGAGCGGTTTATAAACTCTTAGCAGACAGGGAAAATGCTGTGAAAGGCAATACAATATGAAGGGGCAGAATGAAGGACCCCTGAAGTACCACTTAAGTACTGCTGTGACAGGGGAGATGCAGCACCTTCGAGCAGACAAAGCCAAACAAGAATGTGAGCTTGGAAAACGAAATCAGAAAGCACAGAAGCAAAGGAGCCACTTAAACCAGTACAGAGGAGAGGAGGGAAGGGGGGCAGCACCCAGTCCTGTGCTGGTGGGGGCAGAAAAGAGGAATCAGGAATTTTGTGCAAAGATGTAGCAGCAAATTTCCAGGTAAGAACTTTCCTGCAAGCCTGAGAATCAACTAGTGGTGGTCTGACCCCCTCCAGCACAGCTTCCCACCCCTCCTGGCCCCACGTGGAGCATCTTGGAGCTGAATAATTGATTTTGTGCTGTATTTTCAGATCAGTGGTGGCTCTGAGTACCAGGTCTGGCAGGAAACCCTCACTGGGGCTGTCAGGATCCCATTGCCAGATGCTGTCACATGTGATTACTGAAGATGTCAGTGTACCCAGACTTTCTACTGTGTAGAAATGTTGGGTTTATGACAGTCAAAAAAAGGTATCTCACTCCTGCCTTTGCTTAGACACTGAGAATACTACATATTTACATTGCTGGATATGGGAAAGCAGAGTGGAAGCAGATACCCCAAAGGGGAAAGAGCCTGCCACAGGGAATATCCTGCTCTTCTCTAGCTCCATAGCTCCAGGGCAGGAGCTTTGTCATATAATAATGGAGCAGATTTTATTCTGGTAAAGAGATGTGTCAATAAACACCTCTTTGGTGTGATTTCTGCCAGCTGAGCTTTGATTCGTGTGGCCTCTGCAGCTACCTCGGGGACACAGCCACACACAGCACATGGATTTTTGTTGCTAAGAATTGAATATCTCGGTGGACAGAATTGACCCCTCAGTAAATGCTGCCCTAATAAGAGCTGTCTTGCTCCAGCCAGGCTGCAGCACTGGGCAGCTCAAGGTGGATTGATTCAGCTTAACCATGGACAGCCCAGACAAGGGGATCGAGGGAAACAACCCCACCAAGTTACCTGGCAAAGGCAAGGAAAGAAGGAAGGAAGGCCAGGGAAAGGAGAGAAGATAAGACAGAAAATGTCCATCCTGTACAAGGGAAGATGAATGCATCCTCCAGCATCCAACAGTGGCTCACTGAGGACCAGAGCATGGCAGGAGTAAAGAGCTCCAAAAATTCTTTATAAACTGAAGATGTGCAGAGAGCAAGAATCCCCCAGAGTTTATCTGTTATTATTTCTAAAAGAAAACAAATGAAAGTGGTTTTTTTATTATTAAAAGAGCCTGTCTGAGGAAGCCAAAGACCTCCTCAATATCTGCTTGCATTATTAAAGGGAATGAATCATTAAATGCACTTTGAGATGCAGTCACAGGTATCAGGATAAATCAATCCCTCAGAAAAAGAAGCATCAGCTGAGGGTCTTATTTGCAGCTGCTCTTCAAAGCAATTTCAAGGTGTGCAGGTCAGTGCTGCAGGAGGGCAGCTGGTTCCCCTGACATCAATAACCCCCTGCAGCACATGGATCTCAGGCCTTGGTGAAAGCTGCTGGTTTCTGTGCATCCATGGAGGAGCCTGGAGCTGGGCTTGGAAGAAACAACATTCTCTCTTTGTAATGGTGGTAAAGGAAAGAAAACAAGCCTCAACTCTCAACAATAAGAGAATTAGCCTGACAGATGGCTCGCAGAAGAAGAAAAACTATCTCGGGTTCTGAGATTTGTGCTGACTGAGCCGCAGAAAGGAACTATTGCAATTAGCATTTGTGCCGAGTAATTGAGGAGCATTGACAAAACCAACCCAATTTGCCACCATTGTCGAGCGTTCATTGTTCTTGATTTATTTTTTTCTCTCTCTCAATTTTCCCTTCAGTCCCAAGTCTGGGGACAGACAAAATTCCACTTTATTTTTGCCTTCCTGAGCGTTCCTGGGGAGGCAGGCGGAGCTCGGGCTGAGCGCACATCCCCTGGGCAAAGGTAGCGCAGCTTCCCTGGGCAGCCGGGCTCATTGCTGCCTCGTTAAGCAAGCCCATCGTGAAGCAAACACTGTGATTCATCAATATGGCTAAAGGCAGCCGGCTCCGAGCCGTATGGCCCTGTGCAGCTGTCATTGTGCATCGCTGTAATGCAAAGCCAGCCCGGGATGAAATTCCTGCCTCCAGCAACTGGACCCGGGGGAAATGCCTCCCGGCACACGCGCTGCGAGCCACGGCCCCGGCACCCATCATTTATCTGTCTCCTTCTGTTTGGAAATCAGCCTTGAAATGCCGGTGCTTTTCCTGTTTCTGGGCTGTGCCTGCGCCCCGAGCTCCAGCACAGGGCAGGGGGGAGCGGGGATCAGCCCCAAACCGCAAAAACTCCGCTCACTGCTCCCTACGTACCAGACCTGCCCACAGAAAAATGGGAACATACTCTTCCACGCCAGTCATATCCTTCCAGGGACAGAAGGTGGCAGACGAGCTTGCTCCGAGAGCCTGGAGAAGTGGCTGTGCTATTACTCAGAAGTTTAAGAACATTGAATTTCTGGGTGGCTCGCACCCCCCAGCCCAGGGCAGGAACCCCCCGGTGAGTGATGAGCTCTGGGGTTTTACAGGTGCCTGGCACAGGCTCTGTTATGGCACTGCTGGAAAAGCAGCCCCTCGCCCACAGCTGAGGAAAAGGTCTGGGTTTGCTAAAGCCTGAGAATTTCTGCTGTGAAAAATATATTGGTTATTTGTCAGCTTTTAGTGATTAAGCTACAGCCATAGCAAAGAACAGGGCAAATGAGGACTTGATAAAAACTTTCAATTTCTGACATTTTTCTCAGTGTTTGAGGGGTTTTTTGAAAGGTGCTCATGTAGCCAGCACCTAATAGACATCGAGAACAGAGCACTGGAACTAATCCTGACATGGCCCATGCAAGAATCAACAAAGGCAGGAAGAATCTCCCTTTTTTTGGTTTTGTTTTTATTGCAATGCATCTGTGTAGGACAGTATTTTTTCCCGGTGTAGAAGAATAGAAGACATCACTTCCCCATGGATGGCTTTGCCTCACAGGCCGGGTCTGGTGGAGCTGGAACTGCATCACCCACAGCCTCACCTGCAGCACCCCCTGCAGCATCCCCTGCAGCATCCCCTGCAGCAGTGGGTCTCACTAGCAAGGAAGGGCACAGTGAAGGCAGCACAGGAGGTGCCTCTGCCTGCTGCCCCCTCCAGCCCTGGGCTCAGGACATTCTGCCCCTGAGCTGCTGCCTGCCTGCCCTGGGCAGCAGCTTTGATCCCAGGCTCCAGTGGGTTTTGTGCTGAAGCGGTGGGAAGTGTGGGGCTATAAAAGCTCTGCAGGGAGACTGAGGCACCTGGGGAGCAGGACCTGCCTGGCTGGGTGGAGGAGGGCAGTGGCTCAGGTAAGAGTTCTCCTCTCTGCTCTGGCATTGCTGCTTTCCCACTGAAATTTGTCTCATCCTGAAACCTGATTTCCACAGGAGCCTCTGCAGGCATCAGCACAGGTCCCCTGCTATGCCCAGCAGTGCTGAAGAACCTGCTGGGGCTGCAGTTTGAGCCTCAGGAGAGGCTTCTTGCCTAGAAAAAAAAAGTTACACTGGGGTAGCAAACCCTGGATCTTGTGGTCTCAGCTGCTGCAAGGTCCAGGGTGTGCTGGAGTGTGTCATGGGCCTGATGGGAAGGAAGAGGGTTTGTTGATGTGAAACCTGTTGGCTTTAAAAGTCATGTTTTGAGGTTCCTGTCTTTAAAAAACCTCCTGCTATGTGTGTATATCTATTTATCTATGTATCTGTTTATAGTTATATCTGCACCATATGTTGGTAAAGACAAAAGGTGTTGCACCCTAAGCAGGAGAAGGATGGGGGAGATGGGCCAGAGAAAATAATTATGGTCCTGATGGGAAATACTTAGATTAAAAATATTAATGATTTCCTCCAGCTCTCAATCAGAGAATCCTGTGATCAGGTAGTAAACTCCTGAGTGGATAAGCCCCAGTGCTAATTCCCTGATCCATCTTTCACTGCAGCAAATCTTGTCTTGCAGTCAGGATTTTCAGTTTTCACCTAATTGTCAGGCTGCAGCTTGATGTTGCTCATCTCCCATTCCCTCTGCTCTGAGATAGGTCTAAACTGTTGGTCATTCACTGAAAAATCATATCTCAGACTAAATCCAATTTTCAGGAGGGTTTGGCTCAGCTGCCATCTCCCAGAACAGGGAATTTGATGCTCCTAGGTGATGATGGAAAACTTTGGTTGTGCTTTCTCTCCATATCAGGTTATTTTAGGTTGTTTATCTCTGTCTTTATCAAATTCAGATGGAAACCTTGAGCCCTAGGGTAGAGTTCAGTCCTTTGAGATCTGTGTAGGAGGTTTTTGACCAAAAGACTTATCTCTTCAATGCTTGATCTTAATAACACTCATTGACTTTATGAACAAATAAAGGTGAGTAACAAGCTCCCCCTACCCAAGTTAGAACAATTATTGGTAGTTCCAAACTGTAAAATGAAAGAGAACTTTCCCATATGGTACCTTTAGAAAATTAGTAGGCCACACTCTATATAGAGACAAACAGGCCAGCAGGAGGGATGTATTTTCTATTCCATTCCCTGCTAATATCCAATTTATAAGGAACACCTTTAGCTGGGAATTGTGCTCAAATAAGTTGCATGGGTGAGGGCAAAAAGAGCTGTATTGCATTAATGTTCCCTTAAAGATTCAAAACTGTTATGCAACAAAAAAATTATCAATTCATGCCACTTCTTTAATGGACTTCCTAATGTATACTTTGAAAAAAAAAGAAAAATGTGGATTGCAGAGTTTTCTTCCCGAGCTGTCGAGGCTTCTATCAGGAGCAGCTTCAAAGCCATTTTTCTTTTCATATGCTTGTCTGGTGTGTCTAACTGAGCATGATTACTTTTTCCTAAATGAATAGATAATTTTGCCTTATTTATAAGTAGAACACCAGGATTTTTTGTCTGTGACGCTCTCAGGCTGAATCTCAGGATGGTTTAGCGTAATGCATGTTCATTATTTAATGAAATTTGTTACATGGGATTTTTTTCCTTCCACCCAAATTTGTTTCCAAGTAATATATTTTTGCCATGGAGCATTCAAACACATTTGAAATATTAATGAGGCAAGTAATGGCCCATTTCAATTGAAGTTTGCCATAATATGCAAGTAATCCTTCACAGGTCTCTGTTTTAGTAACGATGGTGATTAAAATGTCTCATTTTCTCCCCAGCCAAGGATTCTGGTTGGGTTTTGGGGTGTGACAGTCATTAGCTACACAGTGGCTAAACATCATTACAAGTGCTGGGAAAAGGGCTCTTGGTGGGTGAGTTACTGATGTAAAACTGTTTTTCAGGCCACACAAAGGTGAGCTTTGGCCAAATTCCCAAGGCCCTCGATAAATAGGTTGGATGCTGGAAATACCCAGTCTGACTCTAAAGGTGGTGAAATGCTCTCAGGCCATAACGACTTCTAGTCCAAAGTTTGAGGTTTTTACCACCCCAGCTTTGGCAGGTCTCTGAGCTTTTCCCAAGGCCAGCAGGGAGTGGGGTTTGGATGGAAGATGAGACTTTGACTTTCCATGCCAACCTCCCCATCTTGCTGTGCACTGCCCAGTCCAGCTGCTGCCAGCTTGACACTGTTATTCAAAGGCCCCTGAGATGATGTTGCCTTTGGAGAACTTGCCTGAAGGGTCAATATGGAAAAAAGGGAGCACAGAGCTGCAGGTGGAGTCCAACATCACTGGCAGGATGGCTCCTCGCTGCAGTGGCCAGCTCAGAAATGAGGGCAAGAGCCTCAAAGGATGAATGCACTACTGAGAGCTCAATCTCCTACTTTTACAAGCAGTTGTGTCAGAACTTTTGCTAATGCCATGACTTTCCTGGAGTCTCAAAGCTGCCTTCCAGGAAGCGCAGCCTCCTTTGTGACCCCAGAGGAGAAAAGAGGTTTTGAAGATGTTAAGAGGCTCAGAAGCTTCAGAGTGAATCTGTGAGAGCTTTGCATCACCTACAAACCCATTTTCCTTAGATCCCTGCCTTCTTTCAGGACTGTCAGGCTGTTTTGTGCTTAAGCTTTATTCAGACCTTGCAGTGAGAGATCTCTGTGTCTGAGTGTGTTTCTGTGAACACAGAGCAAAAGCTGTTTTGGGATGGGCTGGAAATGTGCACACAAGTCCTTTTCTGCAGCCCTGCCCACGAGTTTGGCCTGGCAGGGAATCTGGTGAGGGATGGCCCAGCCAGCACTGGGTTATCCACTTGATTGAATGAGAAGTAAATACAGTTGATTTTAAGCTGTAGAATGCGATGTCAACAGCATCAGGTGCTGGGGGAAAATTGATTTAATAATATTGGCATAATTCAATATATTGAATTATATATCAAGTTAGAGTCTTTCTGCATTTTGTGCCTGTTTTGCGGCTGTATGTGCACAACAACCCCTCCAGAATCAGGGTGTGTGGCTGGGGGAGCACTGCCCTTCTCTGCTGAACACCCAGTCCCTTCCCTGCTCTCTGAGCAGAGATGGAAAAGCAGAAGGGAAGAAAAGCAAGGCATGGATACTCCTGCTCCATCAGGGAAATTGGCTCTGAAAGTAAACAGCTACCCCAGGGAGGCAGGATTACGTCCAAATCCTGGGAACGTAAATCACTCTGCAGTGAGTGCTTATCTGTAAGCCCTGATGGCGAGAGCCAGGCACCTCTTCCAATTTCCAGCTCTGCTGCAGATTTGCAATGAAAACTTGAGCCTTGAAGGTACCTGGAGAGGCACATTTATGGGACAAGCCCCAGAGCTGAGGGGTCTGCAGGAGGAAAACACGTGGATCTCTTGGAAACCTCATATTCTTGCAGCAGAGATCAGCAGCCATCCTTTCCTTCTCCCAGAGCCACCAGCCTCAGGGCCAAGTGAGCTGCCATATTTTCTGCTTCTACTCTCTTTTTTTGTTCTCCATTTGTCACTGCTGGCTGACTATTATGGAAATGGTCTGGGTCCTGTTACATGGTACATGCATCACTGGCTTTGCAGAATTACTACAGGGATGACCTGGCGAGCCACTAGTGTGTTTGAGCTGGTAGTTTGGTGCCAAATTTATTGTTATTTCTTCATCTGCCATATAAGAGAGGGTCTGCATGTACTCGTGGCAGAGACGCAATTACTCCATCTTTCTCAGAACACCCTGCACATGGACCTGGTTAAGGGATGTTTCTTTATTCCCCTATAGAAAGCCAGCGTTGTCTTTCTGCTGGTGGACGTGGCTCTTATCCTGGTCTTGTCCACACTGCTGTCAACTGGAAGTAACCCCTCTGAAGCCAGAATATAAAATGCAGCTCCTTGCCACGTTTACATATTCTACTCCTTACAGCATAATTTGTCCTAGTTTTTTAAGCACTGAATGCCTTCGTAGGAATTTCATTACAGAGCGCAAGTTTTGTCAAGTGCATTCTGCTAGTTTTGCTGGAGGTTGCTAAGCATAGTCTATTTTTTTCTGAATCCTTTGTGCTGATAATTATATTTGCTCATGCCACACAAAAATTAAAATACAGCATGTAATAAAATGCAGTTTTGTGTTACATTCCTGGAAAAAAAAGGTTGTTCTTGTAAGGGAAGAACTTTCTGTGCTAGGTAAACTATCTCTAGTGACTCTTAGGGATGAAAATACGGACAAACTGAGGGTAATTTGGAGGATCTCAGCCTTCTAACCCAATGGCACAGCAGTCAGTGCTGATGATTGATTTCAACCCATCTGCAAGATGAACACCTGCTATGCAATATGGCTCTGTAGGATTAGTTCTCCCTACATAGCTGGAGTGAAATCTCTATTGTTGACCTACAAGATTGGGTCCTTATTTGCTAAAATCTGAACCACATTCTACTGTGAAGTTAAGGGTTCTGTTGCAGTATATTTTAAATACACTGCCTTGACACTTCCGCATTTCTGTGGATTTTAATGGGCTTCTTTCTTTCTAAGGAAATTTAATTCCATTACTAAATAATGTATTTGGCCTCCAACCTGACTTGTGCTAATTACTCACGTGCTGAATGGGCTTTAAATCTTGTTTGGAAACACTATAGGGCTTATTGTCTTATTAAAAGCACCTAATGTGAGCCATTCTTTTTAAGAATGCAATTGGTCCCTAATGAAACCAAACAGATAATGCAATAATTTTTCACTAAACTAATTATCAGAGCGGAAGATGCTAATGTGTTCCGCCAACTGTGTCCGTGTCTCCTCGGTTAATGTGCAGCATGGCCACGGCTGCTCAGCAAGACTTTACATCTCTGCAAGCACAAAAGGGAGGCTGAATTTAGCTCAGGCTGTACCACCTCTGCCTGCACTTAGTGTTAATCAAATGGGTTTTCTTCCACAGAGGACTTGCAGGGACTTCGTTTACATGGATTCCCAAGGGGGTTGGATTTCTGTGTTTCCTGCTTGCAAAGGTCCCAAGTACCCAATTCTCAAAAATTACATTTCTTCCAATGGAAATCGAGGTACCCAAAATATCCATGAAATGTTTCTTCAAGCATTGAAATAAGTCCCTGTGCACAAATGTGCGACCCTGACCATGAGTTTGTGCGTGGGCTGTAAAAGTGGTCACAGCACCAGGCCTGACAGAGCTCAAGGAGTTTGGACAATACTCTTGGGGTCATGGTGTGACTTTTGGTGATAGTTCTGTGCAGGACCAGGAGCTGGACTCCGTTATCCCTGTGGGTCCCTTCCAACACAGCTTATTCTGTGATCCTGTATTACTGAGAATGACCTCTCATTTTCAATTAAATGCAATATGCAACAAGGGCCGGCTTTGAAAAGTGACTAAACAAATTTAGAGGCTGCAGAAAACCTGCCCCTATATGTGCTAAGCCTGCAGAAAGCCCTGAATGCTGAGAAAAATGTCCTTTCCTTGGAAGAAGAAAAAAATGAGGAGTGAAAGAAGAGAAGTGAAGTTTCACCTTGAGCAAATGCCACGTGTGCTTCCCCAGCTCTCCTCGGAGCAGGTTACATTGAAAACAGAATTGCATCTTTGGCAAGGACTGGGATTTGCCTGTCTGATTGCTGTTACTTCTCAAAACAAATAAACAAAACACAATTATCTTTGAATGTTACCCAGGCTAATGTGTAGAACTGGCACTGGGGAGTAAGGAGAGTAGAGGACACCAGGCTAAAGTCATTAATTGGTAATGGAGTGTGTATATTTGTCAACAAGATGCTCAGCTTGGAGAGCTGAACAAAAAGAAAACAAGCTGCAGAAAAACAAATGCATACCAAGCCTTGTCACTGATATTTATTTAACAGCCTGTCACAAGCAGAAAATGTGGATCAAAGGTAGGAAAGGCAAGGAAGGAGCAGTTTGAGTCCAAGGCATCTGTTCTGCATTGCATCAGGGTTCACTTCTGGATCAGGGTATGTTCTGCCACATTGTGTTACATCAAGTGAGTTGTGAAATGATGGAGCCTAATGCAGAGTGAGTGTTGGGAATGGGAAGAAAAACAACAACCCGTTGTTTTCTTATTCATTACTCGCCGTGGGTTTGGGGGTTATCCAGGAACAGAGATGCTGTTTTAAGTGAGGCAGAGAGTTAAGATTGCCAGGCTGTGCTTGGTAAGAGCCCTGCAAATTGCTTATGGGAATTGATGTTGTCCTATCCTGCCTCCAGAGCAAATCATGCTGGTAGGGGGTTGGGTTTTCCTTTCTTAATCATTGGAAAAACGTTTACAGAAGAACCTTTCACTCTAAATTAA
>VZRZ01008316.1:434169-446631 GCA_013398175.1 Climacteris rufus | reverse complement strand
AAAAAAAAAAAAAAAAGCAATTGTCTTCTTTCTTTCTGATTTCTCTTTCTTCTTAGCCTCAGATCTTTTTACTGGCAGCTCCTTCCCCTTTCTCAGCTCCTAAGGTTGCCCCCTCAGTGGAAGTGCAGGATAAGGTTCACTGGTTTTGTTTGGTGAAGAAGGTTGTGGCGTGGCACTTCTCCACTGGGAATGCTGCTGGAAAGATGCACATTTCCCCTCTGGCCACCTAAGCAGAGGTGACTGCTGGCCCCAAAGGACCAGTAGAGGTAACTGCCCTCAGGTGTGTTTTTGGCCAAGCAATGTGAACATGAAGCTTAACTGGATAAGAGGTGGGAACAGCTGAGGGTGCAGAGAGAAAATGTCAGTTGAAAAATAAGCATTGTTCAGCTATCAACAGAATGAACTTGAAATTCAACTCATAATTTTCATGTCTTCATATCAGAAAGCAATTTGGGAAAGGAATTGATTTAAATTATTGGAATTTCTTTCAAAAGCTTTAAAGGTTTCCTTCCTAGCCAGCCCCAGTGCTAAGGAGAGGAGTGATCAGTGAGAGAAATTGCAGCAAATAATGGAAGCAACTGGTTTATGATATTGTACCGTGTCAAACAAAAATACCGTGTACTGAGCAGCGCTGTCCCTCCCATTCAGCCCGTGTGCCTGCCCTGGGGATGACTGTGCAGGGCTGTGTCTGGCAGCAGGGAGCTGCCTCGGTGACTTTCCACTTCCCCTCGCGGTGCTGATGGAAGCAGCGGCCACCGCGGGGGTTATCAATCACAGCCCAGCTGCAGAACCTGCCCCTCCTGGCCCTGCTCGTGTGCAGGAAGTGTCGCCTCCAGGATTAATGGGTATTGATGAACTTGCTTAGCAACCTCATCCCAGCTGGCACCGGTCCCTGGGGATGCACAGCCTCGGACACAAACACTGAGCCTGTGGCAGAGCAAGGCTGGGCTGCAAGAGGGACGTGAGGATGGGCTTGTGTTGCCCTGACTCTTGCAGTTCTGGATGTTATCATTCTTTTGTAACTAGTTTCTCAGACATTCTCTGTAAACATAGCCATATTATTGTAACGGTATCTTTTTATTTACATTCCTTTCTCCTGGGCACAGAAGTTTGATGGACATTTCCTTTGACCAGTGTGATTAAAGTGAGGCCCTTTGTCTCCTCCAATACACAGTGAATGATAAGGCACATAGATAATAAAGATTGGCGGGGGAAGCCCAGAACTTGTTCCTTCACTCTCCAGAGGTTTCTGTCTCCTTCTTTCGTGTCGTTATTGCAACAGGCTTGTGCCAGCTCTGTGTTTTAAGTCTGAATTCTGCTTATGCTCTATCTAAGCCCAGACTGGTGGCTCTAATACCCAACTCTTGGCCAACCAAGGCCAACATCTTTGATTTCAGAAGTATTTCTCATATTTCATTAAATTGCCGGCTTTGGATAGGAGTTGCAGCTGGAGTACGATCCACGTGCTGAGAGTGCCCCTGGAGACTCAGGCTGGGGATAATCACATCCTTTTCATACTGCTAATAATTAACTATTAAAACAATTTACTAATGGCTGTAGCGGCTTCTTTAAATGATGAATTGATATGATTTAACACAGCTATGAGATATGGGCTTGATGCAAGTATTACTGAGTGCAAATCCAGCCTGCATTACAGCCTGTTGAGGTCAGAATCTATTAGCCATAATTCCTCTTAGCCTAAATTCCCTTCATCTATGGAATAAGTTTTTCCTACAGGAATTATTCTAAAACCTTCAAAACCACAGCTGCCTGTGCTGTTTTCATAAGGCAATGTATAGTGTCATTCACTAAGTGGAGGAGAAGGGTGTTTATATAAACTCTAGCCAAAAAGATAGTATATAAAAGTATAAAATATAATACAGTATTACCAAATGCAGTAAATTTATTGGATATTTGTGTTAAAAATGGATGAACCTTGTGTGCCTGAATAGATGAAATTATATTTATTGGCACGAACTGAATGGGTCTAATCAGAGTAATGGTTGTTGAATGGGTGTAACATCTGTTGATTCAATATGGAACTAGTTTTACCTGATTCTTTATTTTAAGAGATTTCCAGTATTTACACAACATAACTGTCACAGAAAGTTTAATTAGATATCTCAGATCTCCCAGATCTTGTCAAATTAATTTCTGAACTCTTGACATTTCTGTGACAATACTGTCCTAATTCTACTTGCAGCATTTTTTTTAAGACAACTCTAATAACTAACAGTCATGTCTGACAAAATAAAGATAAGCTGTTATTTCTCTCGAAGAGATGACAGTTCCATTTTTCAAAAGCCAAGGGAAGGTTGCTCACCGTTTTACTTCCTGCAGCAGCAAAATTTCCAGGCGTGGGACTGGCAAAACAAAGAGTTACTTGCTGTAGGTAAAGGGTTTTTCTTTGCATCCAACCACTGTGCTTGGATGGAAAGGTCAGGTGTGTCAGAGATGGTTAAGGCTTTGAAGAAGACAGATGTGTGTATGCAGAAAGAACATAAAGGGGATTGGAATAGCTTAAAGGAATAAGGAGAATTGGAAAGATCTGGGCTTTAAACTTCATTCTGCTATTGAAGTCATTGTTAGTGCTCTTCCCAACTGAGGAAAAAATGTCTTGGGGGAAAAAAGCAGGAAAAAAAAAGAAATATTAAATGTATTTTTCTGGCTATCTCAATTGCTGGAATTACAAAAGTGCAAATTACTTCAAGCTTTTAGCAACAGAATAGAATCCACTTGACCTTTCTTTCCTCTCCAACCTTGTTGTGTCTTCTGCCCTGGGTTGGGATTATGGGGACAGGTGCTGGCTCTGCTACAAAAGTGGGGGGGAAAGAAAAAGTACCCTGCAGGCTCCAAACCAGAGAAGGCAGAGGAGAGTGTGTGTGTGTGTGCAGCCTGGACCTGGCTGTGCTCTTATTCTCAGCCAGGCAGGTTTCTATACAATAATTGAGCTGGATTTGCTTAGATGTTCAGCAATCAAAACCTGCTGCCCATCCACAGCGGGAGGGAGCCCCTGTGGTCTCCCAGCCCTCTGGGTGAGGGGTTTTCCCTGTATTTAAAATATAATTTTGGGAGGATGGTGTTGGAGCACTCGCTCTGCCCTTAGCAAACCCACAAGGCCTGTGTGGTGTTTGCTGCATTTCAGACCCCCTGATCAGCTGAGCACTACCCAGGGAACCCTCCCACCCTCCCCACCTCCACGAGGCTGCAAGGAACTGTAAATAAAACATCACACTCTGTCTAAACAAGAAGAAAATCCCCAACACATAATTAGTTTATGGCAAATGGGGATGGCTTCTGGCACTTTCCTCAGCAAGGCTGCAGTCTGGGCTGTGGGTGTCTTGCATCAGCCAATACTCATTAAATAATCCTGCCCGCCCATGCTGCCCCCTTTGGTTTGTCTGCCTCCATCATGTTCCACCAGGGACTGATTTTGGAGATTGAAAAGCTCCTGCATCTTCTCATTACCCCTGCAATGTCCCCTCTGAGAGGGGATTTGAGTTCCTGGTCCCTCACATGTAATCTTCGCCGTGCCATATTTGCCACTTCTATTTATTTTCCATTTTAACGCTTGTAGGACTGGAATGGTCTTTTTTATGGAGGCATTACTGTTATGGGGAAAAAGTCAACATCTGCCAGCTCTTGCAGTAGAGATGCCGTGGGGTTTTTTTTCCTTGCTACCTAGAAACCATTGTGTTAATAGAGATCTTGCTGGAATGCTTTCTTGTGAAAAATGTTAAAAATCCAGTAAAATGATAAAAAATTTTTTGCTAGAATTGTTCACCTAAATAATGGGGGGGGAAAAAGGAAGGAGGGGACCTGAATGGGAATAAGGTGGGGGGAAAATAGGGACAGGAGGACGGATAAGGTAGGGAAGGGTCAGATGTTCATATTTTGAATTTCCAAGTTCCATGTAAGGACATGTACAAACTTCAAGAAAAGCGGGCACTTTCAGTAAAAAAAAAAAAACTTAAAAAAACAAAAAAACACAACTGAGTTGAAGGCATGAGTTTTCTTTGAAAAATAGAATTACACAGGATAGTTTTAATGAGTTTAATCATGAAGTCTGACAGTAGATGTTGACCTTATAACAGGTCTCTGCTAGGAGAAAGCGCGTTATTTACAGCCAGAATTGCTGCTGCTATTTTTCATTCTACTAAGTAAATTACAGTGGAATTATTCACATGATACCATTGTTGTGTGGAGCTCAGTGGAAAATTAATTCCTTTCAGCTTTTTGAAACTTCATCCTCATTCTGTAACAGCTTCCTCAGAGGTTAAAAAATATATATATATATCTGGCTGCATCAACATACGTGTGATGAAGCTAAAAGACTCTCTGGAGATTTATCTATTAAATTTCCTACACATAAATTTAATGGATACACCACAAAACAGCACATTACTTATTTGTTAATTGAATTGAATAATTATTCAATTGAGTCTTACATGAGAGGAATTTTTTTTTTCTCCATTAGCAGAGCTAAAAGCACATTGGAAAAGCTGTAGATGTGTTCCAGCCCTTCTTTGCATAGATCACTCAGAAAACAGTGTCTTTTTAATAGCAGTGGCAGTAACCATCCAATAACCTGCATTAGGAAGGCTCTAACAACTGGCAAGCATTTTATGTTTCTCCGTGCTCAATATTTTGTCAAGGCTTTTCACTACTCTGGCTGCTGCAATTTCTTGTCTTTCTCCAAAAGTCATTTTTCTTTTGAGCTGATGGGACTCGTTCTCTTGGGCAAAACCTCCTGTTTCCTGGATGTTTTTGGACAGCACTTGAGAGCAGAGTTGTGCCAG
The DNA here is from genome assembly GCA_013398175.1 of Climacteris rufus. Lineage (NCBI taxonomy): Eukaryota > Metazoa > Chordata > Aves > Passeriformes > Climacteridae > Climacteris > Climacteris rufus. The sequence goes on along the minus strand of VZRZ01008316.1, from coordinate 441,832 downwards.
GGCAGCATCACCCCATCTCTGCAGGGCACAGCCTGGCATTTCCCTTTCCATACCCAGGATGGGGAAGCCAAAGCAGGAGCTCAGGGACTGGGACCACAGGATTTGCCCATCCCACCACAGGGATGGGACTCTGCTGCTCCTCAGATAATCCAGGCTACCCTTGCACTTCCAGCTGATGGCAAATCATGAGCCCTTGGGACAAGGCAAGTGTTGGGCTGGGCTCTCCCAGCCTTGGCACACCCCATCCCTCACTGGGATGAGGAATGCTGGTGCCACTGGGGCTCTGCCACCTCAGCACAGCATCCCTGAAGGGCTGGGAAGTCCCACCAGAATCTGTTAATCTCTTCCATGTTCTTCTAATTATTTTTCTGAGAAGAGTTTCTTGGTGGGGAACAGAGAAGGTCGTGTTGGTTCAAGGTGCTTCTGAATTTTATTCTTTGTTTAAAAATTTTAAGAATCTTTTCTGTGGTGTTGTTTTTGATTTGGCTCACATATGAGCAATATGTTGGCTGCCATAACAAAAGCCCTCTTACACAATTTTCTGCATTTACAATTTATTGCTAAATGTCTATTGTAGAGCTCCTTTCCCCTCCCCCCAAAAAACTCCCCACCACCATGGGGAAAGAATTTAAACACAGCCTACAGGACCTACCAGCTGGATGTACTTCATCACCATGTTGAAACTTCAGCTCAAACTATACCAACTTTAAACCACTTTACACAAGGCATTAACAGGATGTAAAGTGTTACTGGTCCCACCAGCTTTTCCTCCAAAGGTCTGTGCTACATCAGGATCACCACTGGGACTTCTTGGAAAAAAAGAGGGGAGGAAAGGAAACCCTTGGGACCTTATGCTGATGAAAGACACTGCCTTTGTCCCAGAGAGTTTATGGTTCAGCCATGGAGTAAGTGTTTGCTGAATGAGTAAGTGTGCTGTGACCTGGCTTTGAGCAGACAGGCAGCATTTGAGGTGTGAAGAGAGATAAAAATCAATAAATACACCATTTACCATTTACTCATCCCAAACAAAATACTTCAAGGAGTCATTGGTGTAGCTTTAAAAAGTGAGAGCAGTTCCAGTGCAACGTGGACAGCAAGGCTTCATGGAATTCTGCTGGCTGTATTTACAACTCACTTAAAACACTGTGCCAGGGTGTTTTATTGTTCTTGCTACAGCTTTTCTTCTTCTCTTTGCTGCTGTCACATAGTAGCCTGTGGAAAGGGGTTTCTGAAACTCCATGTATAGTTGCTAGATGAGGAAGAGGTGAATGGATTCTTCAGTATTTATTCCACCTCAATTAGCTCATAAATTGGGACTGGGTTTGAAGTTCTGCTCTTCTTCTTAGCAAGATTTCCCCTTGGATTTCCCTGTTGCTCACCTCCCATCTCGCCTCACTTGCTGATTTCTCTGTCTTGAAAAATAATTGTATTGAAAGTGGAGAAGAGCAATGGAATGAGAAATCCGTCTCAGGGACAGGCTCAAAGCCTCTCTGTTTGGATAACCTCAGTCCAGTTAGGAGTGTCCCAGTAAAGCTGTGACTACCTGGTTCAACATCCATCTCCCAAGTGTGATTCTATGGAAAAGCAGCTTTTCAGACCTAGAAGTGTTACAAACATCTGATCAAGAGCATGTTTTTGATAACTCATGCTCAGCACCAGAAGCTGTGGTTCCACGTGATCCAAAAGGATTTCCTGGTCTCTTGTGTAGAATAAAAGAGCCAGAGTGCAGGGAAGAGCAGATAAAAACCCAGTTTTGGCTGCTTGTTCAATCCCTGACCTCTCAGCAGTAATGACTAGCTATAATGTCACCTTTTAATTTCATTTTTCAGTAGGCTGAGTGTTTATAAAAGTTTTTCAAGGGAGCTGCTGTAGTGTGCTCCTGAAAGACCATCTCTCTGGTGAATAATCGGCTGAAATTCTAATGAGAAAATCCTTTCACTGGCCAACAGCCTTCCTACTCAAATGCTGCATTATCAGCTCCAAATTATTCAGACAGATCTGAGGAATTTACTTTAGGCAGCTTAGGAGATAAATTCAGTGCAGTAAGTTATCATGATTGATTTAAGTATTTAAGACTTATCCTAAAAACCTGTTTCGCTCAATCCGCCTCCTAACGCGCTTCCATTGAAGCCCTTTTTTTCAGGTTTAAATGCATCCTGAGCGCAGCAATTTCCCTCTCGCTGGCCAGGGGTGATTCTCTGCCCCCTCTGGGGCTGTGGGTGACGCAGTGGTTCAGAGGCAACGAGCTCCCCTCCAGATTGCCTCATTTCACACTCTGCGTGGCTTCAGCCACGCCGCTCTACGGCACCTTCCCCCTTGGGTCTGAGAGGGAACATTTGTTCAGAGGAGGATTTATATATTTCTTTTTCAAAGGACATTAAAGAGACTAATGTTGCTTTGTTTGTGGAGCGATTAGGAGCTGGTGCCCAGGAGTGCTGGCAGGGTGAGCACACACGTGTGGGCTTGGGGAGAGCCCTTGGAAACACCATCCATCACCGGGACATCCTGCTCCTTCTTCCATCTCTCAGGGTGGCTGAGGCTCCTGTAGGGTTGTGTGGAGTAGCTCTGTCTGTGTGTGTGTTTGTACAGCATAAACAGGTGCAGAGTTATTGCTGATAATGGGTGGAATGAGAAAACCTCACAGGCATTTTTGTTTTCCCTTTTCCCACCCCACTCCCTCATTGTTCTGTATTCCCAAGGAGAGTTTGTATTTCCCTCTGGACACTGCCCTGAGAATGAACACAGCTCATTCCAGCAGTGCTTTGTCTGGATGAACCCTGAGCACGTCTTTTCTCCAACATGCAAAAGAGGATGAGATTTTTCACTGCCCTTTTAGCAGGTTTCTTGTGCTAGAAACTTCCGTGTCTCATCAGGACACTGCCTCTCCAAATTCTTTGAAATACGGTGCAAAATCAAAACTCCCTTGTTCTTTCTCCCATTCCCTTTTTAACTCATAAGTAACCCTGCTCATGGATCTAACTCATACTCCAGGGAATCTTTAATGTGCCATTTGCCACTGCAATGAATTTCCCACTGCTCAGGTCATGGACAAGAAGTGGGGCTTGAAGATGGAATTGCATGGCAGGTAACAGGCACAGTGAACTTTAGGTCTGTGAGATGTGTGCAATATTAGTTCATTCTGTAGCTGGATGTGAGTGCTATTGATATTAAATATCTTACCAGGTGGGCTGAGTGTTTGAAGGACAAGCATTCATAATTTGCTTTGACATTTGACATGATCAAGCAAGTAAAGGAATAATATTTCATTTCTCCATTGTCAAAAAGATAATGAGTTTCATAACTATTGGTATTATGGGAAAAATAGAGCCTATGTAGTGTAAAATGTGTGAGAGCTGCTATATATTCTTCTATAAATTGTGTATATCGTGTTCTTTTGTTGGCCCTATTCAAACACAGCATGCCTATCCTTTTTAATTTTCTGGTTTGCTGTGCAAGTCTCTAACAAAAATGCTTTCTTTTTTGGTTAAATGAAAAAAGTTTTCTTCAAATTATTTATAGAAAGAGCAGTGCTGTCATCGAGTCTGTCTCATCATATCATTCTTGGGTATCAATTTCCAGGCTCGGATGACAAACCATAGCAGCTACTTTTCCAATAGCAGCATCTGGCTTCCTGGCAAACTCAAAATGCAGTTATCTGGAAAGCTTCTGAGTTGCTTCTGAGCACATTTTATTTATTAGAAAGCAGTTGTGTTGCTTTGCTTCCCATGACTAAGCCAAAGAATATTTAATATATTAAAAGGAATAATAGAATCGAGGCCAAGCTGTTGTCCCTCAAGTGGCAAAGAATGACAATATTTTTCCTTTCAGATGACCGTTTGTTCAGCTCTGAAGGACAATTTGAAACTCCTTGCCCTGACTCCAGATGCTCTTTTAAAGGACTAAAAATGAAATTCAGCCTTATAACGCCTCAAACAAAATTCAAGTTCACCCTTTCCTACACTCAACACACTGAAATGTGGTGGTGACTTGTCTGGCAGCCTTGCTGAGGAAGAAGATCCTCTGCACAGAGTAGGGTCCTCAAAAGTGAAAGACATTATGTCCTTGCAATATAATATAATATAATGATGAATTATAATAGAAGGAATAGGTGGGTGTGTGGGTCAGGTTCTCTACCATCCCTAAAAATGAGGGAATTCAGCCTTTTTTTCATCACAGATTTTATGAACTTGGCAAGTCATTCAGACCCAGACCCTGCAAAGGTCTCCTGAAGTAGCTCAGTAGATATCACAATAATCTCCAAGATCTGATCCAAAGTACCTCAAAATTTAGTTCCAGGAATAATTTTAGCAGTACTTCTTCTTAAACATACCTGTGACCCACTGATACCTTCTGCCACATCCTGGATTCTTGCAAGGTTCTGTGCTCAGGCTGGAGATGTGAAGCTCTGCTGCTGCTGAACTCGTGGGTTTAATCAAATCCCACCACTGCCCTGGGGATAAAGGGAGATTATCCAACATTGCACAAAATGTATGAAACATCAAGTTCTCCATAGATTGCATAATCTGAAGGAGGTTATTAAGGATTATTTTTTCCCCAATATCAGCACTGAATTAGATAGGAAAGACACCAAGACCTACAGGAGATAACAATCATCAATGATATAGATGTCCTTATAGTTTTAGCACATTCTTAGATGCTAAAATTCATTCTCACACACACAGAGCTAAAAGCTGAGAATGAACAAGGCAGGATGAAATATCTGTTCCAGGCTTTGATGATGGTTAGACTGTATCTACATCAAACGCCCTATTTAATTGATGTGATTATTTTCATTCTGAGAAAGAACTCTCTCGAGTTCTTCTTAAGCAATCTAGTGAAAAACTAGTGAAATTCTAGTGGTATTTTTCTAGATGATAGATTAAAAAAAAAAAAAAAAGCCTAATCTGTTAAACTCAATATGTTTGACACTTAGCAGCAGTAATGCTAAATGGTAACATCTTGCAGTTTTCTTCTGATACCAGTGGTGTCTCTGGGGCAGGATTTTATTAGCGACAGCTCTCACTGAATTCAGTTAAAGCCAAAGTTTTGTCTCCAAAGTAACTGTTATTCAGTTCAGAAATAAAATGATCAGGCACAAGATTTCATTTAAAGCTTTGAACATCAACGTCAAGGAATCAAAACAATTCTGTTTCAAGATTCTGTTTCTCCAGGGTAAAAATTATTTCTGGATTTGGACTCTTGTCCTTGCACGGTGTCGTGCTGAATTACAGGGAGACGCTGTGGGACTTTGTCTTCTCATTGTCCTGAGCTTCTGCCTCTGGTCTGAGATGGAACAATGGGGTCTTAATTCTGATTGAGGACGGGGGAGGCTACTGCAGTGCAAAACACCCTGCCAAGGCTGCTCTGCTGCCACATTCAACGGCAGTTTCATAAGGCTGTGTCACAAGCAAATCCTGCAAATCAAAGGTGACACGGTGGGCAACCTTTGCTGCATGCAGTGGGTCAGAGAGATTTCGTGTTTCAGAAAAGACTACACGCTTTTTTGCTGTTGAAGAGCGTAAGCACTTTTGCCTTCCTTCCGCCACGAATGGAGATTATTCAATGGTTGGATTTAATGAATTCAAAATCCTTAGAAAATCACTAGAGCCAGACATCAATGTAAAATACTCCACCAGCTTTCTGTAGTGGAATATAATATTAGCTCTCCCACAATCTACTTCATGCATTTCAAAAGAATAGAGAACATTTTTAAACTAAAGAAGATAGCTTGGGCAGAAAATGATTGCCTTCCTTGGATGCCACTCTGTAACCCTTCAGGAGCCTGAGCCATTTCTCTTGGGGCAGCAGAAACAGAAACAGATGTCTTCTTTGCAAAAATGGAAGGGGGAGGAAGAGGAGCAAGATATTTTATTAATAATGTGCTGTTACCTTGCTCAGTCAATAGGAGCGTTGCTGCAGGGCTGGCGGCTCTGAGCCCATGGAAACCCTGTTGTGTGCCCCCTTTCTGCTGATGGAGGTGGCTGAGAACCCACCAGAAAAACCACCATCCTCCCTGTCTCTGGTGGCATGTCTGGACTGGGAGTGCTTGTGCAGGACTTTTCTGTGCCATGTTCCTGCTCTGGGTACAGCCCACCCAGCCCTTCCCCTCCCTCTGCTCCTCGCTGTGGAGAGACAGCCATAAGCATCTCTCCCAGGCAATACAGTAATACAAATAAATAATATTAATTAAGGCTCGATAGGTTTAAAAAGCTTTGAAAATAGCTTCTCTCCTGCTGTTTCAGTATCTCATTTTCCCACTCTGTCCAAACCCCCGAAGCCCAGAGGTACAAACATATATTTTAGATGAGAAGTTTGTTGAACCTCATTAAACTTAAATGCCCAATACAGTTTTTCTGAATGAGGTCTCACTCTGCTTTTGCGTTTACCTGATTTCATTCTTCCATCCCTAATGGAGACATTCATTTAGAAGACGATTTTTTGCAAAGGCACTGATAGACCTACAAACCACAACCGAAAAGAAAATCATAATTTACATGCTTAAACCAAGCATCTAACTTTGGAGCTCTTCTGTGTTTATAGGCTTCATGTCTGAGCAATTTGCCGAGGCCTCTGTGAAATAAAGACCAGCTTTTAATTTGTCTTTGCTTTCTGCTCTCCCCGTTTTTCTGAAAAGGACGAGCAGCTGAAAAGCTTCTCTGCGTTGGTATGCTGAGCATTGGAGTCACACAAGCACCTGCAGCCATCCACGCACTGCTCGGCAAGAGCACTGTATTTCTCGAGGTTTGTAGCTCTTGTCCTCCCACTCCCTAATTCATATACATAAAACTGGTGTGCTGCCACGTTCCCTCCACACAAATGCATTAGCTGATCAGGAAGCCTTCCCATTCATCTGGCTTGTCACTTGGATGAGGTGGAGGCAGGACCGACTTGTCAACTCGCGGTGATGGGAGTGAGGGGTGGAAGACAGAATAACGCGACAAAAATGGTGTAGATATTTCTCCCCTTGGTTTTCCAAGGGGAAATGTTTTCAGGTGCTGGATTCTCTCCATACCCTTCCAAACAGGAGCAAACCAGCAACCCAAATACTTGCCTACAACCTCCTTGCATAACTAATTGCAGAGTGAGGCTGCAGGAGGAAATCATGGCTAAACCCTCGAGCTGTAGCTCCCTGACAATGTGGGCATCTTCTTGGAATTGCAATGCCTCATCCCCACTGTGTTTGGCACCGTTTCCACGGTGATTTCCAGGGCAGCCCATGCAGCAGAAGGAAGGTGTGTGGAACCCACCCGAGAGCGAGCAGTGAAGGTGCAGAGCTTTGCACCCCTCGAGTGGGCAAGATCTCCCTGCTCTCCAGACAGATCCTGTCTGGGCTCTGGTGTGTTGCAGGGTTCAGAGCCAAACTCGTTCACACGCGCAACTTCCTGCCCTGAGAATCTCACAGAATCACAGAATGGTTTGGGTTGGAAGGGACCTTAAAGCTCATCTCCTTCCACTCCCCTGCCATGGGCAGGGACACCTTCCCCTAGCCCAGGTTGCTCCAAGCCCCGTCCAACCTGCCTCGAACACTTCCCGGGCTGGAACGCGTCAGACGCGCCCGCTCAGACACGGGAGCAGAGCGATGCTCGGCACCGGGGGCCGGGGCGGGGGCTCTCCCCGGCGGGGCGGCATCACGTCGGGGGTCGGGAGGCTCCGCGCCTCCGGT
>VZRZ01008316.1:407150-434034 GCA_013398175.1 Climacteris rufus | reverse complement strand
ATCGGCACCGACTACTGGCTCTACTCCAGCGCCCACATCTGCAACGGCACCAACATCACGACGGACGAGGCGCAGGGGCCGCCGCGGCGGGCGCGGGGCGATCTCACTCACTCGGGGCTCTGGAGGATCTGCTGCCTCGAAGGTACCGGGGCCGCGCCGGGGAAGGGGGGAGCAACTTCCCGGGGGGACCCGGCTGAGCGCCCGGAGCCGCCGGGCAGAGCCCGGGCAGAGCCCAGCCGGAGCGGGAGCCGGAGCCGCCGGGCTGAGCCCCGCCGGAGCCGGAGCCGGGGCCGGAGCCGCGCCGCTGCCTCGGACACGGCCGAGGAGGAGGATGGCGTTACCGTGGCAACCAGCATCTCCGACATTGCCATGGGAACCGGCGGCGGGATGCGGAGCGCTGCCCAGGGGAGCGCTGCCCAGGGGGGCGACCTCGCTCCGCGACCGTCACCGGGGCTTTGGGGGGCTCCTGGCGGGCTCGCGGCTTTTGGGTGCTTTGGGGCTCACCTGAGCACTGCGGGCTTCGGAGCCGGGCTCCCCCCGGGACTTTTGGCTTTAGGAGCTTTGGAGCTCAGCCACTGCTCTCGGGCAGGACAGCGGGAACTCCAGTTCGTCCCAGTCTGCCCTCAGACAGAGACAGCAGGAGCACGGCAGAAGGTGGTGTTGCCACCGCTCAGGTGCTTCAGTGTGGGCTCGGGGTTACTTAATACAGCCCAAGGGTCAGGCTGAATGATGTTAACAATAAAAAGATGGGTGTTTTAGTGGCTGAGCTGGGCAGCGGGACCCCGCTCCCCGCAGAGGCCAAACATGTGGCTGCCGCTCTGAAAATGGAGTTGTGGAGAAGGCGCGGCGGTAGCTGCCGGGACAAAGAAGCACATGGGTGTTCCGAGGATTTGGCACGGCAGATCGGAAAGCCCAGATGGGAAACAGCATCTGTCAGCCGAGAGCGCGGGGCTGTGACCGCGGGAAAGCCGCACATCCCGGGGAGGGGACGGGCGCTGGCTCTGAAGCCCCTCACCTGCCGGGTCCATTCCCTCCCTGAACAACCACCAGAGCCTCCGTGGTGTGGAGGAAAGGGAGCGTGGGGGAGAGGGAGAGCAGAGGAAAGCCTTTGACTTCTGCTGAGCTGCTCTGAGCCTCGCGGGGGTGGGGGGACGCCGGAGTCTTTCTCCCCACGGTGATGCACTCGACGGACGGGCTGCTGTGCACCTAATTCCATCAGCACAGCTTAGCACACGGGAACTTTGCAAACCTGGCTTCGTGCTTTATTCCAACTGACAGACGGCTCAGCCCAGACGAGCCCGGCTCTGGTTCAGAGTCGCATCTGTGTTCAGATGGGTTTTTTTTCTCCCCAGAAAATGCTGTGGCGTGATAGAAAACACCTCATTCTCACGTCTGTTCTCATCTTCTCCTTTTGCTAATGATTTAAGGCTACAGTGTAACATGATTTTTCTCTTAAAAGATCAGATTTGCTGCCTAGTAATAGTATGCATACATAGAAGAGCTGGAGGACAAGGAAATATTTTTAGAAGATAAAGAATTATTGAAATGTGAAGGTTTATGGGTAGTAGCAATGCTTGGCTTTATGACTCTTAAAGGAAATTTAACTCTCAGCATGGGCTTTTATGGCACCTGGAAAATGAGGGCTTGCATCTGAGAGCTCCTGAGTTTCCTTGAGAGATGCTGAGCACCCTCCACTTGAACCTAATCTTGTGATCTTCACAGTGCTTGTTCTAAGTGTCTTCAGCCTCCGTTTTTTGTGGAAAATAAGTTTGTTTGCATCTTGCAGGAGTTGCTGAGCTTGCTCAGCTAGACTGGACCTGCCAGGATTTCTGTGTGGTCTCCCAGTAATGCCATTCATAGAAATGAAGTGCAGCTTGGACTGGAACTGGTGGAATTTCTGCCTTGATTTCACCTGGGCTTAAGTCAGAACTTTATTTAGGAGAAAAGAAGCCAGGGAAGGTGTGGGGAATGGCAGCACTGAAGCTCTGCCCAGTAACACGGCCGATCTTCGGCCTCGTGGCATCCCTGGGCAGGGCTGGTGTCCTCCTGGCATTTGCCAGGGTATTTGCTAAAAATTGCACCCAGGAGTTGTGTGCAAGTGAAGCTCAAACCCCCAGCAATTTGAGGGATAAAAAGGCGTTTCATGGGACACATCAATCCAACAGCAAGGGAGCTGTTCTGCTCAAAATTCAAATGCTCATAATCGAATTACAAAGTTACAATTTTTAAAGTTGTCAAATATGTGCTAAGAATGGACAATTTGAGAAAGCTGTCATCTGTTCGCAGAGATGAGGAGCAGAGAATACATTCTCTCCTACTTTTTCAGTATGTTCTGTTTTGTAAGATAAAATCTATAGATACATTAAATTATTCATGTTTTAAACCATACCATGGGACTTGGATTTCAACATGGAACCATTCCTTTGTTTTATAAAACAATAAAACCATTTCTAGAAGCTGATTTAAAACAACAGTCCCTTGACCATTTCAGAGCCTCGCTCATTTGACGTGACTGAGCCTTTTAGTAATATAAAGATAAAATTGCAGTTGTGAGGAGATACACAGCAAGAAAATAACTTCAGTTATAGATTTTTATATGTGATTAATGGTCTGGCTTCAAACCTATTTTTAGAACTCTTTCCTGTTTTGGAGAAATAATTATAAAAATCTACTTAATTTATTTTAATGGTCTTTAGTGCCATTTCACTCTTATGTCAAAAAGATAAATCTGTGGCACAAATGTGCAGAAGCTGAAAATGCCTTAAACAGCCTCTAAAATTGCTTTGGACATACATAAAGCATTTTGCTGAGCAAATTTTAGGTCAATTGAAATTTCCCATTAAAATGTTTCTCAACTGTATTCATAAAACAACCTGTATGCTGGATTTTGAGCAATCACCAATTCAGTATCCCCAATGCCAAGATTTCAAGCAAAATTGCTGAAACAGAATGTAAAAGGATAACCTTGTAATTAAATTAATAGGTGTTCCTCAATGTTTTCCTGTTTTTCTGTGCAACAATATCTTACAACAAATTGGCATCATAATTGGAGTGATACAGCTTAGGAATCCAACATATTACCTTTGTTTGGAGCTGCAGTTATCTTGGGGATGAAATCATGTTTCAGTACTAGTAGTTGATACTACTATGGAGCTTAGTCACTCAAGAAGCAGCGTTAATGACACATCAGTCAAACTCTTGCCTGTCTAATCCCTAATTTTGTTCTTTTAGCATGTTTGTCAAGGGTGGAGGCAGGAAGTTCATTGAGTGGATTTTAAATAATAGCACTGTTTCTGCATGGATTTTTAGAAGTTATATCCAAGGTACTTGACTTAGGTTGGAAACTGTTTGAAATAATTCCTTGTGGGGATGTGCAGAACAGAAGGGGCTGAGCCTCTGCAGGAAGGTGGCTCAGGGGCTCCCTGGCAAAGCTGGGCTTGGTTTTCTGGGTCCAAGACAACTACAATAACTGCAGCCTTGGCAGCTGAAGTTAAAATGACACCAGGGTAAGCAGCTTTTGATGGAGCCCCCATGCAGCCACCCAACCTGAAACCTGCACCCCAGCCCACAAATCAACAATAAGAGCAAACCAGCCCCGTTTGGGGTGGCTGCTGCTCTGTCCTGTGTCCACACGTGAGCTGTGGTAATTGTCACAAGCTGTGGGTTCCTGGGTGCAGAGCAGGGTCTTGCAAACACAGCAAATGCTGTGTCCTATGAATAACCATTTTGTGGTCAACCTAAACAGAGAAAGAAAGATTAAACCACTCTTATTTCCCAGCAGCCCCTATTCCTGTGGGAAATGTGCAGCTCATCTTTGTAAGCCTCGCACAGACTTACTCACAAGGAGGATCTGATTAAAATATTTGCCTAGAAAAAAAAATGTTAAAAACACCACTTTATCCACTGAAACTGCTTATCTTGGTGAACAATCATGCTGAAGTTAATAGGACAGCTCACAATAGAGCGCTCTGCAGGCTCTGTGACATCAAGATAGGAAATCAAGTAATGTACTTGTAATTTAAATTTATTCAAAGAGTATTTTATTAAACACTTCAGCATATGAATCTCTTTGAACCCATTGTGTCTACTGCTTTTAGTATTCCCTGTTCGCCATTTACTTTTCAAGTGGTGCAATTGGCTATTTAATTCACGTGGCCCCACGTGTCCTTCCTGGCTGCGTGGTTGGAACATTTATAATGGAGAGGAAGGATCGAGTAAACCATTTATGGTTTTGAAAACTTGCACAAATGCACATTTGCACAATTATTTGTGAGTCTTCCAGCTTGGATGAATGCGCACAAACATGGGAACTGCAGCACCCGCATGCGCTGCTTCCATGGATACTCTTGAAAACAAAATAAAAATGCTTATACCAATGTTTGAGGCAAGCAAATAAAGGCAGGCTGCTATCCATCAATACTGCAAATTCATGGCTCATCCAAAAAGAATGAATATTCCTTAGTATTCTCCAAGCACAGCTATGAAGCTTCAGCACCACCACTGTTTGTAATGAACGGAATACTATGCAGACTTTTAATTCAAATGCTGTGGCCAAAGTGTTATTTGGTGAAGAGCAAATGTTAAATCACTCTAATATCAGACATGACCTGCCTTGGAGATTGTGCCCATAGGCACATTATAAGAGATGGTTGGTCTTCTTAGTCTTTACAGGCACATGAGCCTGTGCTCACACTGTGAAAGAAAAGAGTTGCAAATGGAGAATACACAATGGGTGTCTCTGCTGTGAAAAACTTGTTCTGTGATGCCGTAGCCTATTTCTAGGACAATATTTTTTTTTTTTTGTGCATTCCTGAAGAGTGAGCTTTCACCCACGAATCCTTCAACACAAATAGGAACCCATTAGTGAGGGACTTTGCTGAGATTCAGCCCATGTTTTCATTCTTTCATTCCATAAATCCTCCTCATACCATCTCCGTTTCCTCGGTAAAACTCACGCTGTTGAGAAGTCCACCTGCTTTACTCATTGTTTTTAAGAGCAATTCTCTAGCACTCCAATGTCATCTTTGCAACACTGGCTGAAGCAATGCAGTTTTGCCAGCGATTGATGGAGTGATATTTTTAACAGCTTTTTAGGTTAATTTTTTTTCAAGAGCATTTGTTAGAGTTTCTGAATTTGGAGCTGCCTTTATGGATGCAGAGTTCAATCCCTTTGAAATATGGTTCACAGTATAAAATACTTTAAAATACTGAGAAATTTTGTGCTGGAGGACCTGTCAGCAGAAGATGGGTTAAGGTGTTATCTATTCTCAAACCAAAAAAAAGCATGTGTCTCCTCAATGCACCTCTTTGAACATTTGTACAGAGACTCTCAAATTATTGTATTGATGTCACAAAACATCCATTCTTCCCGAGACGCTCTATGAAAAGAGGATCTGAAGTTAATTGACTGAATATATGTCACTTTGATGAATTAATTTGCTTTCTTGAACTCGATCTACTCTATAGCCAGTAGGGAGCTATCAGGCTACATGAAGGTTTTGGTTTTTCTGCATGTCAGATAGCCCAGTGCAAAACTTAGAACCCAAAGACTTTGTGTGCATTAGCGATGCTCCCTGAAGGCTGCAAACCAGTGAAAGCACATTTGTAATCCAGCTGTAAAGCCTCTTCATCTGTGCAAGATGCAATGTGGAGAATATTAATCTTACCTCAGTTTCAGGATTGTTCTGTGAGGGTTTCAGAAATGTTTTGTGAAGAGTCAAGGAGGCGTTGGGTTGTACAAATATGATACCCGTGGTTGTGTTGTGCTATAGTTACTTTTTTATTCTGTGTATAGTTACACTGCATGTTCTGAGGACTTGACAGATGGCATTTGTGGTAGGATCTGTCAGAGCCATAGTAAGTCATTTTGGGGTTTGTGGGGACCTTTGCAATGATGTAGTGCAGTCCTTGGGCTTCTTCCAGCAGCTGTTACCTTTAACTGACCTTCTGCCATGGGCTTTTATTACTCTTTTTAGATACTGCCAGGGCTTGCCCTTCCTTCTGGCAGCTCTACTGGCCCTGGCCAGCATAAACTGGTAAAACAAGTCAATACAACAATGTATTTTTTTGCTCCTGCAAAATTCCAATAGAGTGATTATTCCTCCAGTAGGTCCTGTCCCATTGGCTGGGTCACAGAATGTCACATCTGCTCGGGTCGTGCTGTCCCACCTGTAGCTTTGGTCAGACTCTTGCCAGGTGCAAAACACCACATAAAAAACTCAGGGAGAAGGGGATTGTATCTGATGTCTGCATTCTGTAGTCTTGTGTATTTTTCCAGAAACAGAGGAATAAAAAGAAAAAATATTAGGGAAGCAAGTGCTTTCATCTCCTCTCTGATTCCTTTGAGGAGGTAGGAGTACTTGGGTACTGAGTGTAATCTGAAGTCTGTTATTAACACCTCTCAACTCCCAGATATTTACATGGTGTCTCTGTGGTTTATGTGTCAAAGAGCAGCATTTTCTCTATAATTTCCATATCCCCCAACTGAAAATGGAGTGGGAGGAGGAGGATGATGGGCTTGTGGCTCTGGGCTTTGGTAGGTTTCCTGCTTGATCTGGGGCCAGTTACTTCATCTTTCTGCCCCTGACTAGGAGGGATAACTGTGCTTCCTTTCCACCCACTTTCCTCTCATTCTAATAATAAAATGGAAACGAAGATGTGGAGAAACTGGGACACGGCGAGAGGGCTGCCCAGCTCGCAGAAGATGCATGAACACTACTTTAACTGGGTTTGAAGCATTTTGCTTGCAACTTATGTTTTATACATGCAATATTTGGTGTTTAAGCATGTCTTCCTTGAGGGACAGGATTAAGTCTGATTCTCCACCTACATAAACTTAACTGCTTTCTAGGAAGGCAGTGGAATTATGCCAATATGAAGCCAATATAAGAGAAGGGATCGTAGATTCGTCCCTTCAATTGGACCTTTTCCTGCTGGTCCTTCTTTTCTGAGCCAAGACTCATCTCAGGAAATAAATCAAACTATCAAACTGAAAAACTGGTCCTGCTTCCAAACATTACTTGGTGCTTATCTTTATTTTAGATTTCTGTTTACTGGTATTTATTATGTCTCAGACTTATGGTTCAGCATCCAAATTCTTCCCAACAGATGGCAAGGCAGGATGCACAGGAGTAGTAAAATAAACAGGATAAATGCACAACTGCCCATATGTCTGAGAGGCTGGTACACATTTATGACTTCAGAACAAAAGGATGTTTTCAGCAGACAGCACCAGTGCTGGGCAGGGCATCACATTATTTTCTGCCTTGTTCTAAAGCCTCTCACTTTTTTCTCATATTTTGATCTCTCAAATTATGATATATTTTGTCCTCCCTCTTCTACTCCCAGATAGTTGTTTCCCTTAGTTAATTGTCTCACTCCCAAAGTACATCAGTTCATTTTCTCTTCAGCATTTTAACATGGAAGGTGGCTCTTTCCTGGGCTTCAGCTCATATTTTTTCTTTCAGAGTAGTTGTTTGGACTCTTTTGAGGGACACGCAGAGGTGCTGGGGACCAGAGCAACATTTGAGACTTTCTCTATATTGAGATTTATCATAATATTAATGACAAGTGGCCTCTCTACTAGCTCAAAATAGCAAGCCTCCAGGCAAGCTGCCTGCAGGATGGATAGCCCAGCCTAGACAGATTTTAGCTAAATTTCCCTTCAAATCTGGGGGCATTTTTGCCATTTGTTGCATGCTGTGAGTCAAATGCATTGAAAGCGTTGAAGCAGTTCTTGATTTAGCCTGGCAGATAGTGCAGCCCCTCTTTCTCCTCCTTCCTGTGGCATCCTTCATCTTCACATCTTTGTTCTCTTTCTCTTGATGAAATGTTATAACCTTCCTTCTGCTAAAGAGCTACCTTTGAAATTAGTTCTTCTGTGACAGTGCAAGAGTCTTTCTCTAGAAAAAGGTAGATGCTGCCCCAGGTAGAAATTTGAGATTTTTGATTTCTCTTCTTAACTCTTGGCCATCTCTATGACCTCCTGCCAATGAAAACATAATGATAAACTTTTCTCTACCTGTTTAACTTGTTTGTCAGTATTTATCCAGGCTCCTGCTTTACAAATAGCCCTGTAAATTCTTCTTCAATATAATTGAGTCATTTCTTGTCAAATGTTATCCATGAAGGAATGATAGATTATAAACACACTGTCATGGTATGAAGAGATGGGTGAAGGCAGAGCATGTTATGGAATTACAGTATTTCCTGTACCAATTGCCAAGCCCTGATATGAATTAACCTCTTTTATTGTTCTTTTTCAAGCATTCCGCCTTTTAATTGCTGTTTTGGAATTGTGCCACTTAGTTGTGCCCTTTGAATGTTTCTCACTTAGCCAGCCCTGTTAGCTTGATAATGCCAAATGTTTCAGAGATATTCAGAAGCACTGAACATCCCCTGCTCGAGTGGGAGAGGGACCCAGTTCAGGCAGGAATTAGCACCCTTGTTTAGCTGCCAGGGTTTTTTTCAGAATAACTTAATAACCATTTTTAAGTCACTGCCAATTCTCTACCGGGGTTTCAGATCAGTTTTCTCCCATTTATACTTCTTAAATAATGCAATTTTGTGTAGAATATGGATGACCGAATATTTTCTCCTGTCCAAATATATAGCATTCAATAACACTGGGATTGTTATTGTCTTCCTTGCATCCCAGAGGCACAGTTTATCTATTGTTGCTGCAAGGCATTAAAAAGGAACCATGACATGTCGCAATTACGACTTGAAATAGGATCTTGCCAGAGGAACATTGCCTAAATGTAATCAAATCTAAACTATAACTTCTTGCAAATACCTATCAGAGCTGTGCATACCTATCTCACAGCTCACTGGCTATCAGTGATAGCTGATAGCAAGGCACTGGATTATTTTGTTGGAAGAATTGTCATGCTGTTGGGGGTTTTTTAGCGTTCAGCCCCCAGCACTCAACTGCCTGCAAGCAAATGAAATAAACTCTCAGTGCTGGAAAACCTTGTGACTATTTAGGCTGAGCTTTCAAAGGTATCCAGATATGCAAGTTTGTGATACTCCTCCGTGTATGACTCACTAATGACAATAGTGGGCTTTAATCATCTTTGTCCAGTGGATATTCTAAATTCAAGTAAACCATAGCAATGCTCCTTTACATAATGCATATATTTTAATGCAAAATTCACTAGGCTTGTTTTCTTTGTGTGTTAGTTTGGTTTCAGCCAGCTGATGGAACAGCAAGTTGCATTGTGTTGCATCACATTTTTATCCATGGGGATCGTGAACAGGGTTGAAGCCCTCAAATTCAGAGCCCTGTTACTGGAAGTCAATAGCCCCAAATGGATTGTTAAACTCCAGATATGTTTCTGCTGAGGGTGGGGATGTGATTTGTTGGCAATTGTGAACTACCAAAACTTCAAGAACTTGATTTCCATCACAGAGGGAGAGCCCCAGACTCTGCATCCTCCCAGATTTAACCTCTCCTGTTTGCACTCTGCCACCTGGTGTATCCCTGACTGAAGGCAGTTTAGTCTGTACAACTGGAGCTCAGGAACATTATGAACCATTTCAACTGGGTTTTATTAGGGGGACTGTTGGAAAATGTCAGTATCAAGCAGACCTCTCCTAGACATGATAAAATATCAATTAATGAATCTGAGAGCTCAGTAACGGTTTAGAAGTGGTTTCTTAAAACTGAGTTGCAAACCCAAACTAGTTGGGTCCTTACCCTCATCCTTCTGCCAGCCAGCAGGGGCTCAGTTATTTGTCATTACAGCAATTTGGGGGTCACCAGGGTGCTCTTTGCAGACAGACTGACCCCTCCCAGATGGACCAGTGGGACACAGACAGCTCAAGCCCAAAAGCCCCTCTGCACACACTGAACCCAAGCCAATGAATGTAGCAAGAGGCTGAGTTTCTTGGCTCAGGCTTGGAGCTGCTTGGATGTTCCCACCCTGTGTTTGGATCAGAGCTGGTCTACGTCCCCCCAGCTCTGCCCACTGTGAAAACACATTTCTGTCTGTCGACAAAAGATGCTGCGAGACAGTGAGCAGTCTTTCCAAAGGGTGAGGCTTACAACCTCTATCCAAGCTTACATTGCACTGAGAGTCAACCGAATTTCATTTCTTTAAGTTACTTGGGTGTTTCAAAAGATGTTTATCTAAGACTGTGCCACTACCTGCTCATTGTGAGATTGAACATCCCGTGGTTCTCCTCTGCAGATGGAAGGTTTGCTCCAGAAGATGGGAAGTGTTTCTCCTTTGCCCCACAAGTTTTGCTGTGCTCTTGTCCTTGCCTTTAGTGCTGACAAATGCAGACAGTTCCGAGGTGCTTTGGGATCCTTAAAGATGCAATACCTGAAATAAACCATGTAGTATTTAGGAATGATGTTCACAGCACCTCTTCTAATTATAGCCATTTGAACAATTCATTTGCCGTGTCCCGCTATGGTAGTGCTTATTAAAACAGAATCCTCTTTATAGTTTGGTAGCAAATTAAGAGGGGAAAAACACAGCTATCCTATTCCATCCCTTGCCTTTGAAAGTGGTTTACCTTCATAACTTGCTTTCTAGGGATATTTCTCTTGTTTTCGCTTGTACTCCTGGTCTGATTTTTTAATGACTTACTCAGTGTCTCTTGGTAGCCATTTCCCATTGACCTTTTTCTTCATTTTATTTTAATTTCTGTGTATAAATGGCAGTGTTCTAGCTGGAGACGGTCTTTGGGCACAGCAGCAAAACCCTGTAGAGAAGAAAAAACAGGCCAGAAATTTTCCACCTGAATTTTCAAGTCTTAACCCAGGGCTTTGGCCACACAAAGAGCCAACACGCTCAGCTCTGCGGGATCGGGGAGCACTCACGCGCCAGAGCTGGATCCTGGTCCAGGATCAAGGCCAGACCTGGGCAGCAGGACCTCACTGTCAGCATCTCCAGGCATCAGCACTGGATGCAGCTACTCCCACAGGTTATCCCATTTTCTGGCATGACTGCTGTGCTCCGGGAGGGCTGAGCAAGTGCTTGCAGCTGGCCAGAATATGGGTACACAGCTCCTAATGCTGATTTTATAGCATTAATGTGCACCTGTTTTGGTGGCCAACTGGCACCACGCTCAGCCTAAAATGTCTATGTAAGCTCTGTATTAAAAGAGGCATAAGAATTAGCGTGTATCAAACATGTCATTAGACACGTGCCTGGTAGACATAATGCAGGATAATGAATGTGATCACAAGAATAAATTAATAACCGAAAATATTTTTTATATGTGTGCACACTTAAAACAGGGTAGGAACTAAGTGACACTTGTGTCACCAGTTTATAATTAAAATGCAGTGCTTGAATGAAAATGTAAGCTTCAATTAGCCAGCACGACCCTGCTTCCGGCTTTACTTCCCACTGAAAAGCAACGATAACAAGCTCACATTTATTATCAGAGTTTTTCCTGGAGCTGTGCACTGAAACATGCTCACATCTGAGCCCTTTCACTGAAGACATTTTTTCGCTTCAGCAGTTTGGCATGCCATACAAAGGCTCTCTGATTTTTAGTGATGTTCACCTCCTCTTACATAAAAATGTTTTCTGTGCATATTATTTGGTTTTAGTTAAAGTCCAGGTGCACGGGTTACTGAAGAAGCAAAGGGATGGCTCATCACAGAGCACAATGGGTAATTATTGCTGAGCTTCACTGTATTGCACAGACAAATCCTTTCTTGGAGCTCAGCATTGTGGCTCTGAGAAAGAAAATACCTACGATCCAGCCCAAAGTCCTACAAGGGTAAGAATAGATCCTGTGGGAGATGCTTTGCCCATTTCATTTTTAACTCTCTCAAGGGACAGAGCTTCACAATGTTGTTTAGAGACACTATTTTGCATTTTAATTTCACCAGTGGGAAGTTAATACATATATAAATTATGAGGTCTCATGTGTTCCCATTTTCATCCCAAGAGGATGTTAGGCTTTTTGTAAAATGGCTAAATAATTCTCTGGGTTCTGCCCCCCATTTAAGCCAAGATTTATCTTGATTTATGCATGAGCCAAAGTTTGCTGCTGCTTTGCCTGAGGATTGATCTTAATTTCTGCAAGAGAGGGCAGAGTCCTTGGCTGTGCAGGCAGGAAGAAAACCTTGGCTCCTGCCCATCCCCACAATTTGGGTACCTGGCTCAGCACTCCATGCAGGGAGCAGAGCCATCCGCTGGAGATCCAGATCCTTGAGGTGCCTTTTGAGAGATCCTGACACCTTCCCAATCCCCCCCAAAATAGGAACCTGTTAGTCTAGGACTTATTCAGCCTGAAGTTGTCTGTCAAGCCTTGAGTGCATGCAGGAGATACCTTATTGGGCATTTTTACACCCTTCAAATTGTTCTATGTGCAGAGAAGGCTACAGGAATCTGAGTCCCGAGTAAAAAGGATAGGGAATGGCCATCTCAGCCAGTGCTTAGGAGAGCTGGTGAAAAGCACACAAACCCTAACAGCCCCAAAATGTCAAGATGGAGCAGCTGAGCCTCAGAAAGTGTATTTAAGGAATATGTCCTCTCTGACGGAGATGGGACCAAATGTCCACACGGATATCTTTTGCAATGCCCCCTCCAATATTTCAAGCAGTTTCTACAGGCAGAATTCTTGTGATGTAGGAGTGGATGTCAAGCCAGGATATCTCAACTCAGAATAGATATGTGCTCTTAGCTTTGGGTCAGGCAGTGACATGTGGTGGAGCTAGAGCCCTCAGGAACTCTTCAAGTTGTAAAAACTACAAAGCTCCTGGTTTTTCACTGGTGCTATTCACATGGGACAGAGTGACCTCTCCAGAAAGCCCTTCCAACAGCAGTCACAATCTCTCTCAATAGCATTTAATAACTACCCATGGAGAAAATTACACTCTATTTAAAAGGCCAGAAAAATCATCTTCAGTTTAACTCTGCTGACTTTGGTAGAATTACACCAAAAACGAGTTTTCTCTGATATCCTTTCCCATACTAATGTTCAGTAGATGGGCATAAAAAGTCTTTCCAAGGCAGATTAAACAAGTCCAAATGGTGAAATATTCTTTTAATTTTCTTTCACACATGTTATTTTAGGTGTAGCTTGGAACTCTGCCCTTACGAGAGGCATCCCTTTAAATATTTATACAGCATCAATATGTAGCCACCTTCATACGTATTTAATGTTATGTTCCTTTCTAAATTAACCATTAGGTAACCCTCTTCTATACCATTCTGCATTTTGCACTGCATTTACAATACCCTTGGATGTTTATTTTTTTATTTCTCTGTGGAACAATGAAGATGTCAAGGCAAGGCCCAGGGGCACCGTGGAAATCAAATTCTTGGAGCACCACTGCTGTTGCCATGTGGACACACACTCAATAGCAACAGTGTGCTGCTCTGGGGGATCCAGCCCCAGCCCTGCTGCTGGGCTGTGGCAGTTCAGTGCCAGAACAATGGCAGCTCCTCGCTCCTGGAAATGTAATTCCCAGGATCAGGGGGGAAAAATTATTGAAGCAAGCCCAAGCACAGAAGGGACAGGAAGAGATATCTCTGTTCTGAGGTTCTCCTTGAGAACTGGGAGGTTCTCAAACCTGCAGGTTTCTGGATTTTCCAGAGGCTTTTCTCTTTTTCCTTCTGATTTTGTGTTATTAAGATGCTACAGTGTGCCAAGGTGAACAGGATAAAGCCCAACACTGCCAACTGAGTCAAAGATCTTTACTATTTGCTCAGCCCTGATTCAGCCTGAAAACCCACAGATGAGTAAAAGTGTTGGTACAAGCCATGGGCTTTTATAACTCTGGGATTTTTGAGTCTTGTTTAATTATACCACATTATCATAGCAAAGTAGTGTCTGCAGAAGCTGCTCATGGCTTGTTTCCCCTCCCTCCCAAAGGGACCACAGGAGATGGCTGCACCATGAGATCACGGCTGCATAACCAAACCCTTTGCAAAGCCTCAGCAGACAGACAGACTGCACACATCTCTCAGGTTTGGTAGGGAGATAATTCCCCTGACATAAAAAAGGACATCAAAGCTTATCCTATGCTCTGTTTTAAATTTGAAAAATATTCCCAAATGCTACTTCACAAAGAGTTTCACCATTTAGAGCTGGAATCCAACCTCTCCTCTTCTGAAGGGGCCTCA
This sequence comes from Climacteris rufus, assembly GCA_013398175.1. Taxonomy (NCBI): domain Eukaryota; kingdom Metazoa; phylum Chordata; class Aves; order Passeriformes; family Climacteridae; genus Climacteris; species Climacteris rufus. The sequence continues at coordinate 419,941 of VZRZ01008316.1, read as the reverse complement.
CCCTGTACTTGTTTTGTAAGTAAGAGCTTCAGTTAAGTCAGCAGAGATCTTGTCTGAGGATAATGGGCTCAACAAAATACTGAAATGCAATTTCCCTGAGTTGCAGGGTGTTGAAGGCAGAGATTGAGTCACAGCAGTGCCCTCCCAGCGCCGAAGCGGTTCCACGGTCCCAGGCAGGATGTCACCGTCTCCTACACTGCAGATAAGGCACTTTATAAAAGGCACAGGGGTATTTTTCTGTCTTCCCTCCCATGAACCAAATCTGGTAGGATTTGGCTGCAGTACTGACTTGGTTTCTGGGCTTTTAAATGCACTGGTAAAGGGACATTGTTTGCTCCAAACAAAAGCCGCCTGGGCTTGGCATGCCTGACGGGTGCCTCAGGAAAAGAAGCCAGGCAGCAGCTGAAATCCAACACACTGCTCCCTTCCACCATGAGAACAGCAAGGTATGGCCAAGCTTAACTTGTGCTGTTATTCAAGGCTTTTCTTTGGGTTGCAGAGGCAATTCTTTTTTTTCTTTTTTTTTTCTTTTTTCTTTTGTGTTTGCTGCAAATATGTTTAAATTCTCTCTGTTTTGGAGGCAAGTAGTCAATGCTTCTGAAGTGCATACTTGACATATGTTTCTTTTCACATGCTGTCCTCCATTCATTTCATGCAGCAGATGCTCAGTTTACCACTTTAAATGTATTCTTATTTACTAGAAATTATTTTAGAAAATAGTTGTTTGGTACTAAACATTTCCAGCCCTTCTTTTGGGTGCAGGGAGCTCCTTTTTGCAGCTGTCCTGGGTGGCTGCATGCAGATGTTGACAGGTTAATTTGCATTTGAAGAGCTGGATGCAGTGAGCTAAGCAAGGGTTTTTCTTCCCTGCCTCTGAAGGCAATCACTTCACACTCCTTGCCAAATTTAGCCCCGATGCTACTCTTCTTAATTAACTAGAGCAACATCCAAGCTGAGTTTGGCCCATTGTTAGCTGGCCATTTATTACAGGGTTGAATTAAACCTCTTGGCTTCGTAAAAGAAAGGCTGTTATTCCGAAAATTGATTGTACAAAAGTGAAACACAAGGACAGTCCTAATTCACAGCAAGGTGGTAGGCACAAGCTGGTTTATCTGATTTCCTCTATCCTGTCGCCAGAAGCTGCAAGTCCAGCCTGGTTTTCCTGACTGCTGGAGTCAGAAATGGTTTAGTAAAAAGAGAATCCTGGTATTAAAAGAAAATGCAGCTTGCACTGCTCAAACCCCCTTCCCAGAGAGTACTTTTTCTTCTTGTTGTGGATATTTTTTCCCCTTAAAATAAGTTTATATCAAGACTTTCAGCACAAAGACCCAGATTTAGACTTCAGTCCCTTCCATCACTATAGGAAAAGGCAGAACTCCTGATCCACAACCCTGCTGTCAGCCTCTAGAAACTCTTGCTCCTGGGCTTTCATGTGCAGGATCCATCCACATCAGCTCAAAGCTTGGTGTAGCAGAGACCAAAAGCTTCCATGCTGCAGCAGGGAGAAGAGCAGGCATTCAAAGAGCTGTAGCTCTGTCACCACCAAGGCCCCCACGCTTCGCTTCCTCTTTGGTTTCTTTTCTTCCCTTTAGATGTTACAAAACTGTCAAGGAAAGCTACATCCAGTGGGTATTAGAGCACTGAGCTGAAGCTACAGAGACATGAGAAGACATAATTAATGTTTCTCTGGGTTTTTTCACCTTCTTTTCACCACACTTCTGTTCTTCCCTGCCATGATCTGCTGTGGGCAGCTGCTGGTCTCACTTCTCTCCACATAATCTGGATTTCAGCTCAGTTTGCTGTGCATCCCCCTGCTTGAGGCTGCCATGGGGACAAAGTTACCCATCTGAAGGTATCAGTTTTGATGTCTATTTGCAGGCATTAAATGAACACTAGTAACACATTGGACCCAGTCTGCATTCCTGGCAAAACTCTCCCTGGTCACAGTCAAGTACAAACTGATTCATCACCCCAGCCGTGTGTGAGTGCAGTACTGGCACAGTGCTCTGTCTTAAAGGAAAGTGTTTGCTCCAGTCCAGCATTTGCATCACACATGGAGCTTTTCTTGGAGATATCTTTGGGTTTTCTACATAAGAACTTAAGGAGAGGGGATGGGAATGGAGAATGTTGCTGTTAGACAGGCATGATTCAGGTACCCATGGCGACATGAGATCACTCCACATTGTCACCAGCACAAGACTATCTTATACAAGAATAACTAAGAATAGAATTTTTGACCTTCAATATTTCCTTATCTGTAAACATTAGATCTGTAGAGCAGTGCAGCCTTGCTTGTCAACAACAAGAAATAAAAGGAAAATAAAACTAATTTAAAACCCCACAATGGCAGTGGAATAAATTCATACATTTATCATTTCCTAGGCTCTCATCACTACTGCCTCTTTTCTTGCAAGGCTTAAATGATTACATATTTTTTTTTATGTTATGTTTACACTTCTTAGAATAGAACGCAACTTACAGAAGCTCATATGGATGAAAAAGCATTTTCCTTTTGTACAGTTAACACACACAAACCTACACTTTCCAGCTTTTCAAAACCTTGGTTCCTACTGTCAAATAAATTAATTAAATATTTAGAAATTAATTTTTAATTTCTTGAAGTTGAATGTTTGTTAGTTGAACTTTCACTTTAAGAAAGATCATGGATCTCAGTGTTTGGTGCAAGACTTTATCTAGTCCAGTAAAAGGGGCAGATTCTTCATAACACTTGCATCTACCCCAGGTCCTGCCAGCACTAGAATTGGAGATATTTGCATGAAAAAAGATCCTTGAAGTGAAGAAATGCAGAATGGGGTCCTAAGCTTGCCATAACAGCTGGAAAGAACCTTGTAAAATGAAATTCAGTATCTGCTTCTGTAGATGTCTCAGGTTTTGAGTTTCTGAGGCAGAGGGTAATTTTCAAGCAGAATTTTAACTTGCACATACATGAATTATTTCTAGTGACTTGCTCAAAAATAGAGATTCGAGCCTGTGCAATGTGTTCACACAGGGCTGGAGCCTGGCCAGGCCTGGGGACACGAAACTTTGTGCACACACCTGTGCCATATATCCCTCCCTGGGTCTGGCAGTGTGGGCTGGGGACACACTCTACATCCCCATCATCAGGCAACCCCAGAGTTTGGGGTCCAGACATCTCTCGGAGGTCTGAGCCAGCGAGGCAGAGCCGGAGTTCGGAGCTGATGGAGGCCAAAGGCAAAGTGCTGTCCCCCGGGAGCAGGGGACATCGTGCTGTGTGACTCAGAGGTGCAGCTGAGTCACAGCCTCCCGTGGCTCCTCCTGTGATGGGAATGGTTCAGATATGGTGTTGAGATTGATCTTTGATTCACCATCCAAACCATTGTGTTCAGGCTCCTCGATCGCCGCACCAGGAGAAAAGACCTTGTACTTCCCAGAGAATAAAAAGGAGTCTGTGGTGTGGGAAAACCAGCTCCTGGTTCTCGCTTGTGAGACCGCTGTTAGAAAAAAAATCCAAGGAAAAACATGTTTAAAGCACAAGGGGATGGCACAATCTCTGCTGGAGCCCCTCAGAAGTCTATGAAAGCACCCCTTGTGTATGCAGTATTTGCAGGTTAGCAGGACGTGTCAGGTAGGATTGTGTGGAGCTGCTGCAGAAAAGCACAGCTGTCTCATGAGGGCACAGTTCTCCTACTCCACAGCCTGCAGGAGCAGGTCTGCAAAGGGGTTTAGGTGTGGCCATGCCTAAGAAGTCAAAACTCAGCCTTACCAAAGCCCAGCGCTCTGCACCATAAATGAAGAGCAGAGCTCAGGAGCTGGACCCTAATGGTGAGCAGGCTGACATCAGACCTCAGCTTTGCAACCCACAGAGATGTTTGGGGCTGTGCTCATCCTGAGGGATGGACATCCCATCTCTGAGTCCTGTGGGTGGAGTCAGCAGTGCAGGAGTGCATCAGGGCATCCCCCCTGGGCGCTGGTGCTTCCCTGGCAGCACCATTAGAGTTAAATGGCGCGGCAGATCCTCACTCTCCAGCAGGTATTTGCTGGCCATAACCCGGTGATTCCAGTCTATAGAGCAGAAGTAATCCACAGTCACTGGGCAAACTTTGTCCAGAGCTTATTTGGGAGAGAAAGCCCTGCTGCAACGGCACTGGGTGCAGGAGAGCTCCTGGAGCCGGGTGATGTTTCGACACAACTGAGTATTTTTAGAGCCATCCTATAGTGCAGGATTTTTAACTTCCATTTCACAGCCCTTGAAGCCTGGCAAACTTTCATTAACATTTGATGCCTTGAAGTCATGCAAGGTCTGGGGAGAAAGGAAGGGGAAGGAGAAGAAAGAAATACACCTTTTTGGAGCATGTAGTTTGAGAAGTTGCTGGGAAGCTTAGAAAAAGGCTCCAATCCCTCCTTTTTGTACCTGGTGGTTTTAGAGAACCCAAATCATGCAGAAAACATAGCTAGAACCCCAAACCATAGCTGGGTGGAAGAGTCTTACTTAAATAGCCTGTGAAATACCTGGAGTCTCACTGGCCCTGAGGGAGATTGAACCCCCTGACCCTACAAGGATTATGCCTCTTCTTTTTGCCCATTATTAGGCAATTTTGCTAATGTAGGGCTCTTTGACTCATAAATCCCAAAATTATTTATAAACCATTGTGCATCCATCCTAGGGAGGAGGACACGGACCATGAAGCAATTAAAGGGTTTGCTCCCAGTTCCCACTGCGCTCCCTGACATTTCTGCTCAGCACAAAGTAAGGTTACTTTTCCCAAATTCATAACCAGTGAAAAGAGTGTTTCCCTGGCCACAAGGCAGACTTTCAACTGGAAAATAACTTAACAGAAACTCTATTTTTCCCCCCTCTAAATATACACACATACACACACACCCAGCGTCTCTTCACGCACACGACTGAGATTTTTCATAGGCTGAGGGAGTAGGAAGAAGAGACGTATTTTTGTCTCCTTGGCAAAAATATATTGGCAGCATATCACTGAGTTGTAAAGATTGAGTAAGTACCAGAGCGTGGCCCCGTTAAGCGGGTTTTGGAAAGCTGCCCTTTGGCTGCCTGTGCCCGTCTGCCAGGGCCAGAGCAGGGACACTGCCCTGCGGGGACCTGCCTGGGGGACCCCAAACAGCCCATCCAGCCTCCTGAGGAGGAAGAGGAGGTTGCAGTACCTGGAAATGAGGAGCTGTCAGCTCTGCAGCACTCCAGATGATGGGTCTGAAGGGGAGAGGAGCTGTAAATCTCCCCCTGTGCATGGCAGCGTTCCCGGGCGGTCGGAGCTGCTGCCTGACTCTGCTGGGGACCTGTCAGGAGGTCTCACCAAGGAGGTGACAAACTGGTCCTCCCCTGCTTTCAAAATTCAGGAGGAAATAAGTTCCCCAAGATGCTGTTATACAAGGGCAGGGGGAAACATGAAGGGCTGAGGGGGAAAGGGCCGTGAGAGAGTCAGTGGCACAACAGCCATCACAACTGGGCACTGGCCTTCTGTCCAGTCTTCCCAGCAAAAGCAAAATGTTTTGGTTTTGTCCTCCCAGTTGTAAACATTCCCAGCCACTTCCATGCCATCCTAGGACAGCAAAAAGCAATAAGCATTTCTGGTTACAATGACAGATGTGCCTGACGATGGTAAGGGCTGGGACTCTCAGATGCATTATTTAAAGCAAATTCTGAGATTCCAAATTGGATTGCTCAAAACTTCCACCACTACTATCCTTCCCCAGTGCAGGTAGAGACATTTCATAGTAAAACACAATTCTGAAATGCTGAAAGTAAACTCAGAAATCTTGACAATAAAATATTTATGCGCCTGTGCTTTGGTGCATTGTAATTTTGCATGATATGTTTTGCTTTTCAAGACTGACTAGATTAAGGCTCTTCTGATTCATTAAACACATTTTCCCAAATGCTGTTTCTACAAATATTGTTAGGTCATTGTGTTTAGTTGCATTTATTAGCTGGTGTAACAAGGAACTTACGTCTTCCATAAACCTGAAAGGAATCCGCTTAAATGTGTTGCTCTGAATCTCAGCAGAGAAGAAAACAGTTCTCATGAATAATTAAAGCTTAAAGAGGTCATGCTGGTTTTGCAGCCTCGTTTTTATTTGTCACTGCTTAGTTTGCATTAGGCAATAGGAAGGTTCAGATGCAGGAACCGAATGGAATCTCTTCTGTATCTCTTCATTTAAACAGATCTATTTGGTAGCCGTCTCCATTTTTATGTATTAGGCCATTTGTTAGCTGGAATAATTTAAATCAGGCCTGGGAATGAGAAGTTTAAGGCTTCTAATTTTCACCAGGCAGTGGCTATGCATCCCTTTGCCTTCTGTCAGGAAGGAGCACCAATTCCTCAGCTGAGCAGGGCTGGGATGTAGGCAGAGCTGGGATGTAGGCAGGGCTGTGATGCAGGCAGAGATGGGATGCAGGCAGAGATGGGATGCAGGAAAAGAAGGGATGCAGGCAGGGTAGCTCAGGGAGGACCTGGGTCACCATCTGGTCCCTGTCTCCACAGGCATCTCCAATCTGCCAAGCTCCTGCTCTCCTCCCCGGCCCCCTGCTCACATCCAGGCAGCCACTGCCCACCCTTCCCCTCTCCTCCTCAGCTCCTTCTCCCTCTCACTTTCTTCTAAGTTTCTTTTCCTTCTCTTCTGTGAACCACCTGCTGTTTCTCCACACTCTGCCCCAAAGTGCTCCTTTTCTCTCTTTTTCTACTCCTTTACTCTTTTTTTACATTACTGTCTGCCTTCCTCCATGAAGGTGCAGCACCTTTCTGGTTGCACATACTGCTGGGAATCAGAAATAACCAAGTCAGTAGTAACTCTAATTCAAGTTAAAATCCTACATAGTGCCTTTATATTCCCTTCCAGGATGTAACAGTTGTGAATTATTTTCGTTCCTTTCATTTTTTCCCATTGGAACCTGCTCAGTCTATTCAGCAGCTCTGTTATTCATTCCCAAGGTTAGACATTAGCCCTGGGTATTCAACTCGACAACATGCACATCAGTAATCTCTCCTGGTGGAGTGTCTTTTGCACTAATTCATCATGCAGATGATTATTGAAACCTTTGCCTTGCATTTCCCAAATCCAGCCATCAGCAGGGTTTGGCAGCTACACCCCTTTCTCCCAACCTTTAGATTCCCTGTTGTCATCTGCCTTGTTTCTGTCCCGCATCACTGATTGTGCATGATCAATCTCTAGAGGCTTCGCTTCTATGTATAACTCAACAAGCTGGCAGAGAAACCAGGAAGACTCATTTCTGTGCTCCAAAACGAATGTAGATCCAGCTCAAGGTCAGTGCATTCCAAAGACAGACACATTGCAAGCATTCCTTTCAACTAAGATGATTTATGGAGTGTTACTTGCCTATTGCTTCTTCAATATCCAACTATTTTTCTGAATGTCATCATCTTAGGATGAATCTCCATGGATTGAAGAGACATGGAACCACTACAAGATTGCAGGAGTGTCCAAATATCCTGCGTATTCCTAATCAGCTCACTAGCAAGGTCCTATATCACTACTTCCCAGTGTAACCCTCACTTTTTTTCATAAAAAAAACAAACTTTGCAGTGCATGAATGAGCCAAAAGAAAGTTTGTAAAGAAAGTTCAGCTCGAGATGTCAGGTTAGAAACATCCCCTGCTATTAGAGCAGACAATAACTCATTTAATGCAGAGAAGTAATTACGTAGTGCCTTGCAAGCTTCTGCTACACCAAGAGAGCTTGCCAACAATAATCAGAACCATCAGTAATCAATAACATTGATTGCATCAATAATACAACCCATTGTCTTATTAATATAATCTCAATAATATAAGCTATTAATAATATCAATCATTTTTCTACTGACTAGATCTGGAGGGTTTTTCCCATTACAGAAGAAGGCACAGGGTGCATCCTGTGCATGTTGCTCTAAACATCCCCAAGGATTACCCAGGTCCTCATTCTGTAGACTTGTTTCTTAAATTTTAGACTGCTGTATGCCAGGTGCAAACTTTGCCTGGTGTGAAAATGTTTCAGAAAATGGGAAAAAAGTGGCAGTTTAAGAGGGTCTAAAAGTAGAAATTAAGAATGAGAAGGCAATAGCTCAAGGTTGTGCATATGTGAAAGTGGAAGTGGCAGAAGATACAGGGGACTAGAGCATCACACATTACACTGGGTGTGTTTTATCTAGTTCAGGAAACTTCTCAGAGGTGACCATGACAGTGACTCAAATTATAAACTCAGTAAAGACTCTGAAGAGACATGAATGCCCATTTCCTTAAACTCCCTCCCCAGGAAGTGCCAAGGCAAGGGACAGCATGTCTAGATGTGCTGTGATCCTAAAAGGTGAAACCATCAAGCCCCGGTTGATCAACATGTTAACAAGGACAAACTGATGACTTACCAAAGGAAGACAAACCACATGGATAGAAACCAAACTATTCCTTAAAGGAAACTTGACTCCAGTTGTACAAATGCAGGGGAAAAGCACAGTTTGGCATTTTGAAAATAAACACACTTTGTCATTTTGCAGTATGTGAACTTCACCAGGCAAAACGAGGGTCTGTTGTCAGAACTGCATCCTGTACAACCTGGCACTTCAGACCTCTCACCATGACTGATGGAGCAGCAGCAATCTCTCTGGATGAGCAGTTTTGGACTAGTGTATCTCTGTCAGGGTCAAGAATACCAGGGGAAAGAAACAGAATTTGGTCCAAATCCTGGCCAGCATTCAGACCAGCACTATTTATTTCCTACACTGAGGTGTTGGAGTGATGATGGTCACCATGGGGCCATTCACAGTTGTGAATAACCAGTCAGTCTCTGACACATTGTGCCAAAAGCACTGCCAGTTACTAAAGTACCTCTTTAAATTAAGGTATTTGAAGCCAGAATGTAAGTAAGAGCTGGAAACTCATTGAAGGATGACTTTCAGTTCAAAGCTCTGATGGATGAAGGCTCTCACCTAAAAAGCCAACACCAACTCCTAAAGTGTTAGACTAAATTTAACTAAGGAAGAAAAGCCAACTACAGAACTCTAATGGAGGTTTCTATCCAAGCTCCAAAATCATTTTAAAAGGATGAGGAGGATTATATCAGCCACAGAGGAGAAACAGCCTCAGCAAAGTGGCAGCAGGAAAAAATATGGAAATGAGTGGTGAGACAAACTTCTGGGCTGCTGGGATAAAGGACTGTGGCAGGAGATGCAGAACAAGATGAGGTGTGAAGGCAGAACACAGCGAGTGTGGGCCGTGGTGGTAGATAGAAAAGCAGACACAGAAAAGTGAGTTAGCAACCCCACGACAACTAGAAATGTTGACAGCTTCTTGGGACTGAGCCAGGCATGGGAATGCTCACCGTGGCAGGGCTGACTTCTCTCTGACTTGAAAATGTTCCTCAAACAGCATCACCAATGTTGCCCCAAAACAATCACATCATACCCAGGCTGGGGAATTGCCCCTATTTCCCTGTGCAGATGATTTACAAAATGCAAACGGAACATCAGGGATGGAGGTATGTCAGTCTTTGTCCATAGAAAACACAGAGTCATTCCCTCAAGAAGCTCCATGAAAAGGAACAACAAAAGAGACCAAAACAGAAACCCCTGAAATTCCCCCCACTTTGCCATCGAAGCAGCAGCACGAGAGGACGTGGCTGATAAGGAGCAAATTGAAAATGGTGATAGGAAGACTCGTCAGCAGTGCACAGAGGGGCTGCTGGGGATGCCTGAGCATCACAGCTCAGCATTACGCAGCACGCTCCGTTGTCTGCTGCTTGGCCAAGGAAAGGCAGCTGGGAAGGGATAGGAGCACTGCTAAACAACCTCAGTCATGAATCCTGTGGCCAAAATGCTGCTTTATGAGACAAACATTTGAAGAAACTGGAAGTTAAGTCGCCTGAAACAACACGTAACATACAACTCTCCCCTACTTTGCCACTGTCCTGCATTTCCCTGATACCATTGGTATTCACTGTGGTAGCACAAGGACACTTAGTACTTTTGGCAGCAGTTTAGTAATGACTGAAGAGAATTCACAGGACAGCAGCCAGACACTGTGATGTGTTTTATTAGCTCCCAGATGTGCAGGTGAGGTGAACCTTTGGCAAATGAGTTTTGCTGCCATGGATTTTCTAACATCATTCAAGGTCTCAAAATCATATAATGAAACAAAAGGCTGTCATAGAATTTGAAAGTCATCTTCGGCAAAGCATGTTTTCTGATTCTGTTCATTTCTTACACAGAAATACAAATGCACAACATCTTTGATTATATTTGCCCAGCTGAAAACAGGAGGTCAGCCACTGAGGCTGTATGTTTTCCACATGAATTATAAGAGGCTGAGCCTCTGTAGGCGTTTCCTGGGATGTCTTCTGGTGTAGGTGATCCAGAATCTGAAGATGCTTTACCAGGCTGTATAAAACAGTGTTTGGGTGATACATCCTGGATTGCAGAATGTCAAAATAACATTGCTGAAAGAGTAAAATTGTTCATACCAGAAGTAGAAGTCACACTCCTGAAAGTGTTCAAGGCCAGGTTGGACAGGGCTTGGAGAAACCTGGTCTAGTGAAAGGTGTCCCTGCCCATGGCAACAGGGTTGGAACAAGATGAGCTTTAAGGTCCCTTCCAACCCAAACCATTCTGTCATTCCATGAACAATGGACTTCTTTACCACCTAAGCAAGGTACCTCTTCTGCTATGTAGCCAACTTCTTTGGGCAACAGTGAGCATCCACTGGCATCTGGAGGAGATCAGCTAAGGCTTTACATCTGGGAGTGTTAGAAAAGGGGTGGTTGTGACATGAAGGTCAAACTGCCCAAGCAGGAACCTCACCAGTCACTATTTGTGGCTGTGGACTTGGCACTCGGGCCAGTGGAGGTGGCTCTTCGACCATGCCAAGCATGAGCTCCACTGCAGTCTGAGACCACTGTGAAAAAAGCAGTGCAAGGAAAAGAGCAGCACAGCCTTCGTTCTGTGGGAATGTGGTGAAAGAAGGAGCTGAGAGGCCTCTGTTTCCAACAGAGAGGGCTTTGTAAAGGAGCACCAAGGAGAGGCTGCAGACAGCAAAAGGCAATCGGATCAAACACTGCCACAGGGCAGACAAGTTGGGGAAAGCAGATTATAATATTCTAAATACCGGAGAGTGGTGGAATAAGACAGTCTCTTCTCTCACAGAAAGTCTACAACAAATACAGGAGGGAGCATTACCTACTACACAAAGGTAAGAGAGTGGGGTGAGGTTAACGGTGGGACTGAGCACATCAAATGACAAAATAAACTGAGATCTGTTCCTGGAGAAAAAGAGCTTCTGCCAGACTGGAGGGGAATGGGGAGCACCAAGAATAAAGGCCGGGCAAGAGCTCCCTGCCAGCCCCAGCTCCTCTGCAGTGCGTGGGCAGCAGCAGCTGCTCCGGCGTCTCCTCCAGCTCCTCGGAGCCCTCTCGAGGTACTGAGCACACTGGGAAGGTGTTCTGCCTTTAAAAACCTGAAAGAGGAGCAAAATGGAGCAGGCAGCAAATCCGACTGGTCGCTCCCCACCTGACACCAAGCGGGCTGCTGGGAAGCTGTAGGCAGCGGAGGGGGAGGACTGGGAAAAGGGGAAATTCATGTCACAGCAGAAGATAAGAAAATAAGAGACTTGAGGAGGAGTTTTGCTTTGCCCACCAGACAATTGAAAATAGATCAAAAGAAGAACCCAAAGGGTTTGTTAGAGATGACAGCTCCTAAGGAAGAAAGTGGGGCAAATTTCATACATTTCAACATTTTAAAATCATTTTCTCTCTGCCCGGGAAGTAGATGGGAAGTAAATGAATCGGAGTAGGCCAGATTCTGATATCACTGAGTGAGACAGATTTGAGTCCACTCCAGTGAAATCAGAATCTGGCCCATAAGCAGATAGTTCAGCTCCCTGAAATGAGAAATAAGTGAGTTCTGAGTTAGGGAATGAAAGATAGAGAAAGAAGGAAAGGACTTCTATAAGGGAAAGAAAAGATTCCTTTTTTTAACCTCTCAACACCTGTAGAGAAACATAATTAAGAGTCAGGATAAATTCCTCTTAAAGACTCAATTGAGCTGAATTTGCTATGGCACACAGGGGCAGCTTGTCCTGGCCAGCTGGTTTATGGCACTGTGGTAGCTCACAGTTCTGGGAACAAACTCCTAAACTTTTTAGGTCCTTAGCATTTTCTATAAACAGGACCTACCCTGACAAAAGTATGGCAATAACCCCAGGTATAAGCAGTGCTCTTCATCAAATCCATCTTCAGGATGAAACAAAAATGAAAACTGTCACATGGACAAATTTCCAGGACTGGCAGGACTCTGAGGGTGTCAGACAGAATCTGTCTCAAAAACAGCCTATGCTTTGATGTTTCCAGTTCTCACAACAGCCAAACCTTTTTCAAAGGCAGACACCCAATAAATGTGTATTTAACCTCCCGAGGCTTCTTCCTCTGCTGTCTCCATCCTCCGCGTTGATGAAGGCGGCTCACAGCAGCATTGTGGTGTAGCAAATTCACATGAGGTGTGTTTTGCACATGACCTGCATCAATAGTTCATGATTTCTTTCATAATGACAGCATTAAACAACTTCAGGCAGAGGCTCATGGGATCTCTGCTCATTCGAGTAACTTAAGGACAGGCTTGTGAAACTCTCAGCAACCAGCAGGAGACAAATAATCAAACGTGGGACAATTTAACATAGAAAGTTCCAAGCTACAGGAAAATATCTAATGCTGTTCCTTGTGGTCTGAATGGAGATCTCAGGACTAGAATTGTTCCTGTTCAACCACCAGCACCACAAAACAGGTTTTGAAAGTAAAAGGAGTTGC